>PVIA01007189.1:0-86757 GCA_004024845.1 Tonatia bakeri | reverse complement strand
TCCAAACAGGTGCTGTGCTGACATATCTGCAAACAGCACGGAACATGTGTGTGCCTTCCTTCTACCCTTGATTCCCCCCCCCCACTTCTAACTGTTCTTTAGATCAGCTTGGTGATGTGGAAGTCATCTGAATTAAAATGGAAGTCTCTTTTTACTGGATAAAGACTCTCTAGAGCAACACCAGCCACAGGTGGCCTTGGTCTGAAACAGCAGTTGGGCTCTGATGCAGGGAAGTCTTCAAAGAAGAAAGGGGAAGGGGGAGTAGTTTTCACATTTCCGATCCTTTTAGGGTTCCCACATCAGCACCCCATTGTTGTTTTCACCCCTGAATTTACTCCTGCTCCTCAGACTTCAGAATCCGATTGTACTGAGAGCTCTGTCCCGTGCACAGTCAGCCCAGTCTGCGGGGACCGCCGGGCTGGACTGTCCCCCAGCAGAGGCGGCAGGTGGGCATGACGCCTGCTGCCCTCATCACAGTTTTGTCTTAAAGAAATGAGGTGCAGAGTGTCTAGTTGTTACAGGGTGCAGCCAAGAGGGGGCAACCCCAAATGGACATTTGAAATGGGGCCCAGAACTCAAGGTGTCCAGAGATTCTAAGATGTTTTTTTTACCCCTTCCCCCCCCCTCCCACAGGTGTGAGTTGGGGGAAGGGGCACACAGAGCAAGAACATGCAGGGCAGCTTTGCAGCTAATCCATGGCATGGTCATTTAACATACCTATAGCCTTGGGCTGGTTGCTTGAATATGCTAAATAGCTATGGCCATGCTCTGGGCCAGGGGGATGGAAAGGGACACCTCCCCCAGATGTGACTGGGGGGCAGGTCCCCTGAGTTACAGCGCTTGCGTGGGAGCTCAGAGGAGATTGGTTCCAGGACATGAGGTGACACTTGCCCAGACCCATGATGGTGACCAGAAAAGCTGGAAAGGACAGCAGATTGAGGGCAAGTGTGGCCGAGTGTAGGAGGAGTCAGAAATAGGGCTGCAGAGGAAGATTGGCGCGGGGATTTAAACCCAGACACGGCAGCCATAGAGGAGAGAACCACGCGGATTTGGCTGAGTACAGGGCTCCTGCATCTCTGTGAGGGGAGAACCACGTAGATTTGGCTCAGTGGGGACTCCCGTGGTCCTGCAGGAGAGAGGACCACGTGGCTGGAGTGGTGGAGAAAGGACCACATGGCTGGAGCAGTGGAGAGAGGACCACGCACCTTTGCCAGAGTGGGTTCCCCCACAGCAGTAGTAGGGGGAACCATCACCCGGTTTTAGCAGAGATTCCAGCGACACAGCTGATGGTGCCGAGAACCGAGAGAGGCCTACCAGCCGAGCACGGATTACTGAGAAGAACCAGACATTGCCTGAGACTGGACTTCTATTTCCTTTCCTGAGATACGGTACCCCATACTGGGCAAGGGGGAAGGAAGGACTGTGTGCGTCTGTGGGTGTTTTAAGGGACTTTAAGATTTTGATAAAGACATTAGGTCACTACCTTAAGTTTGTATAGCACTAAATAAATGTTTTCCTTTCCTTTTCACGAATCTCTGGCATTGAGAGATATCTTTCCTTTAAGGCGGCGGACAAGACGGACCTGAGTTTCTTTCCATAAGAGTATTATCATTCCAGGCCCCCTTGTTTTGTTCTGTAACATAGTCAGTGAGTCTCCTTTTTCATGGGCAAGCCCCCTCTCAGCTCCAGGAGACACTGCTTGGAGGACCGTCCTCAGGGGTGGGGCTGAGGGTCAGAGGAGCGCTCTCCCGAAAACCATTTAAACTGATGAGCTTCCAGGGAGGCAGCAGGTGAGGCTGCCACTGGTCGAACCCCAGGTGCCTTCGCATCTCAGAGAGCAGCATCCTCTTCCCCTGCTTCCTTCTTCCTTTCTGTCTGTCTGGGGGCAGGTTCTGGGGGGGTCGGGGGTGGAAGAGGGAACAAACAGGATGTGGAAGTCCACAGGGATGCTCTGTGGGGGAGGTTTTCTGTCGCCCAGCCCAGCACAATCTGGTTATTCATCAGGGAGAAGGGGGGGAGGGGGGGAGCGTGCCTCCCCCCACCCTGCACCTGCAGATCCCAGCCTAGGGATGAGTCCAAGGGCGTCATTAAAACCCATTGTCCTGGGGGCTGCACTTGAGACAGTCAGGAAATGCCAGCACCAGTCTGCAGCCCCCAGCCTCAGGAACAAAGGCGGCATTTCAATAGGAGAAGCAACAACATTCATATGGAAAACATATCATTTTCACATTTTCTTCTCTTTTCTTGTTGGAAGTTAACACTGCAGGCGACAGGAGGACAGAGATCTCAGAGACTGAATTTAGAAGGGTGTCTTCTAGCCCTTCTCCACAGTTCCAAGCTGCACCCCTGAGGGTTCCCGGCAATCCAGAACACAAATGTTCTGAAGACCCCTGTTGGGACGCACAGATAACCCCTGGGGAGAGGGGCGCCCTCAGAGTTCCCACCACTCGGTCTGCCGGCTCCTTGTCATTTCGCCCAGTGCAGAGGACCGAGTCCTGGGGGATTTCGGACACACTGCACCAGTGCCTGTGCAATCCCCCATGCTGCCCAGTGAGGAAGGAACTGAGGCAGGAGACAGCACAGGAAGAACTCAGCGACTGCCATACTGTCTCTGGCCAGCATTTAGCACCCTGGTTGCCAGGAAACGCCTTTTACTAGTTAGGTGGAATAAATAGTAAACGGAGGCAGGAAGGAGGACAGAGACAAGTCTCACACGCTAACTCAGCAGTCCTGAGCCTGGTCTGATAATCTTGTCAGGCATTCCAGCATCAAAAGAAACACTATGTTAGCAAGAAAGAAGGGAAGTCCTTGAAATTCTATGTAGCATTTTCACTACCTGGGAAAAAAAGCCTTGAAACTGTGCTTTCATCCTAAGGCCTGAATGTGGGAGAGGGTCCCGGGGCCCAAAGAAAGAGCCCATGAAACAACTTTGGTTAATTGCCTACCTCTGGTCACTATCTGTTTTAGGAGGGAGTCCCTGATGCTCACAGAAAGAGCCCATAAATAACTTTGGAAAGTGCCTCAATATTAATTAACTGCCTCCTGTCACATATTTGTTTTACAACAGGATGACCAAATGGAATCTGGAGCAAGATACAAATTCGGGAGGACAGACCTCCACACATCCCTAAGTTTGGGTAGTCACATTCCCCCAGGAAAGCTGGTGCCACATTTACCCATTAAATCAACATGTAACTTTTCCCCTCCTATCCCACCAACTATATAAGTCCTGAGAACAAAGGACTCTCTCTCTCTCTCTCTCTCTCTCTCTCAGGCTCTTGGCTCTCGGGCCACAGGGCCTCTGGCCACCCGGCCTCAGGCTGCCCAGGGGCTAGCCACCCTGGTCTTCAGCCGCTCTTGCTTTTCTCACCCTGCTTTGCTCTGAAACTTTCCCTTTCACCCCCTACTCTACCGAATCCTGTTCTCTTTCAAGGGAATGGACCACTAATAAACTGATTACATACTACTAGATTTGCTGATATGTAATTCTTTACATGAGTCAGCAAGAAGAACCAGGTCTCTCCCGTCAACAGAACTATTCCTAACCCTATATTTTAGACAAAGAAACTTCAAATAACAAAATTCAGTGACCTGTCCACCACAAGTCCAGTGGGTGAGCAGCGGCAGGAAGGAACCCTGGGCTGTGCAGCCTGCCAGCTCCTGCACCTGGGCACTGAGCAAGCTGCACGGTGCTCACAACTGAGGGACCGGGGAGCTGTGCAGAGAATGGTGACTTCCCCTGGTTGTCTGGGTTCCTTCAGGGTGACAGCCTGCGGCTCATCTGCACCACCCAGCCGGTGTGGAAGCTGCCACCTGAAGTGCCCTAACTCATGATCCAGGACCCTGGTGGGTGGGGGACACATGCATTTTTTATGTGACGTCTGGAAAGCTGGCTGCTCTAAAGTACTCGGAGGGGCCATTTCTTAATAATTGGGGAGGGGAGCAGAGCCTGCCCCCAAACTGTGCCAGAGGGTCTGTTGGTTTTAAGCTGGTCACTAAGGAACCAAAGACAGACAGGGAGGACCCTAGCAAGGCCCAGGGTCTTGTCCACGTCCCCTCTGTGTCCCGGGGACCAGACCACTTTCTTGTAGGGCGTCCTCGGGGCGCGAGCTCCGGGGAACCTCTGCACTTGCATCCATTTGAATGACAACCTCGGACACTTCCTCCGGCACACCCGTCTCCGTGACCCTCCGTGGGCTCCGTGGCCCACGACAGCAGTGCCGCCTTACTCCTACCCATCTCACGTTCAGTGGAAGGACGAAGATGCAGAATTCCTGCTTGAATTCGCCTGTGCCTCCTCCTGGGAGGAAAGACAGATGCAGTGATACTCCTCTTTTTAGGACTAGCTGTCAGCACACATGAAGTCAGGTTGAGTTAGCAAAGGGCAACCTTAAAGTAGATATTTTTTGTTTGCCCCAAGTGTCTTCACCAGTGATTCCTAATGAGAAACACTTGCCCTGGCCAGGCGGCTCGGTCGGTTGGTCATCCTCTCAGACACCGAAAGGCTGCAGGTTCGATCCCCAGTCAGGGCACCTGCCAGGGCATTGGGTTCAGTCCCCGGTCAGAGCGTGTACAGGAGGCAACTAATCAGTGTTTCTGTCTCACATGGATGTTTCCTCTCTCTCTCTAAAATCAATAAACACATCCTCTGGTGAGGATTAAAAAAGAAAAAAAAAAGAATAGAAACTCTAATGGAGTGGTCTGTTTCTTCTCAGCTCTGTCTCCACCATAAAAGCAGACCCTTTATTATTTGATGAAGTTTGAATAAAGCCTGTTATCTAAATAGCGAGGTAAACATTGACAATGGAACATATCTAATTTTCTCACTAAAATTAATAGGAACATTACTGAAATCAAGATCTCTAAGAAAACAGGTGTAGTTCCTATAACCGTTGTTAGTTCTCATGTGTCAGTCGGTCGACGGTTCAGCCACAACGCAGAGGTCAGGACAACTTACTGGAAAGTGTCCAACGTGTGCCAATCAGCCCAGACCGTGGCCTGCGTGAACCCCCCCCCCCACCGCCCCGTGATCTGTGGGCAGCCGCAGACCGTGCTGACCCGGAGTGAATCGGAGACAATTTGAACGTCCGGTGCTGCTGTGTCTGTGAACAGAGAGCCCGGCCCTCGGGGTCCAGCCCTCACTATGGGCAAGCACCCTGTCTCTGGCCTCAGCCTGTCCTCTCCCCTTCCCCTGGGGAAGTCACCTGTGCACTCGTCCTCACACCCTCTGTAACAACCAGAGACTCGAGCTGACCTCGCGGGTCTGGAGCAGAGACTGGACGCTACCCCAGTTGGAGGGCTTCCAGGACGCCTCTCTCCAACCTTCTTATTTTTATCTTTTAGTGTAAAAGGAAACTCCCGGGACCCCGAGGGAAGGTATCAAATCTCACTTTCAGTGGCTTTCAACCACTAATAGTCTTCTAAGTATCTGGGCAGAGCCTCCTGCTGTTTTCCTGATGTACCCAGAGTTCCAGAGCACAGCTCGTCCCATCAGGGGCCGCTGTGGGGCAGCACTCCCAGGCGACTCACCTGGGGTGAGTTAGGACACCGGGCCTCAGCCAGGGGCATTTGCACAGGGACGCTAGGGGTGGGGACTGAACAGGCCTCGGGTGGTGCATCTAGCAGGTGGAGCTGTCGGAACACGTGACAGGTGGGCTGATTTTACCGATGGCTTTGCTTTGCAGCAGCGCTCACTCTGTGTCCTGCCTGTCCGCCCCTCACACACAGCAGGTGCTGGAGGGAAACATCACATAATGCTCGGCTCTCACATGGTGAGAAACACATGCAGTACACGGTGCACGTTTTTCCACACGGTGTTCAAAAAGTGGACAGGGTTTACTTCTCCAGCTAGCAGGACGCTTGCCTCACACACAACAGTGTTCTGGGACTTGCAGGGAGTGTGGACCGTGGATGGTGAAGTGTGGGGGGGATGGGCAGGGAGGGGGAAGGCAGAGAGGTCTCGCCCAGGCGGGGGAGAGGCTGGGGCCCAGAGAACTCACTGACAGATGCGTAAAGTGTGTGCGACACTCAGAAGATGGTCATCAGCACTGATGCTGGACTCGGTGGGTGTGGGGATGATCCGGAAGGTGGAGGGTAAGCGGAAGGATGGTTTCAGTTCATGCAGTGCAGGGAGGAGGCTGGGAGGGGGAGCGCGTGACAGCGGAAACCAGACACAGGTGCACAAGTGCAGATGCCCCTCTCCTTCTTTGGCGTCAGCCTGCCCATGTCTCGACTCTGAAGGGGCCCCCACACCCTAACGTTTACGTGGCATACTGTTTCTACAATGAGGTGTGTAAGGTGTGTGTCTACCCGGCCTTCTTACGCAATAGAGGCTCAAGTCACATATTCCCCCTTCCAGCTACTGAAACAGAAGCCACAACCGGGAAAGAAGGAAACTCGAGGGCACTGAGTGAAAACATCTACCAGAGACTGGTGCCTTGCTGGTGACAAGACGGCAGCACATACCCTCTCATCTAACCCCAGAAGATGTGCTTTATAATTTAAGCCCTTGTCAGAAATTGCTAGTTGTCTACCCAATATCCAGTCTCAAAAGTTTGGAGACATTTTTTATGGTGTTCTGTTCTTCTAATATTTTTTGAAGATTTTATTTATTTATTTTCAGAGAGAGGGGAAGGGAGGGAGAGAGAGAAGAGAAAATCAGTGTGGGAATGGAAGATGGATCGGCTGCCTCTGGCACAGCCCCAACCAGGCACCAGACCCTCCACCCAGGCTTGTGCCCTCCCCAGGAACAGAACTGGCAACCTTTTGGTCTACAGGACACTCTGAGCCACACCAATCAGGGCCAATGCTCTGTTCTGGATAACAGAACACAATTGTACTTCGGGGACGTGACACCCAGCTTACGCACTAAACAGACCCCCACGTGGTGTAGGCAAGCCAGCGAGACATCATCGAAAGGTGCACTGGTGGGATTAGATTATGGAAATACTCTAGGGGGACTTGCATGGCAGGCAGACACGGCATGGCACTTCAGCCTTTTCTTTCACAATTCCCTCCGGCCAAAGCCAAGGGCACATCGAGGATGATTGGAGGGGCAGTGGCCCTCACTGGACCATGAGGGAAAGGCAGAGAGAGCCGCAGGTCCCCAGCCTCGACCAGCTGAGTCCCTCAACCAGTTGCAGCAACTTCCCAGACCCAGAGCTCACTTCTAACGACAGCCCACAAGTGTTCAAGCTGCTGTCAGACGCTGGCTCCCAGCAACCGAACGGAACTCCCTGTGCATCCATGTCCAGTGAGGATGAGATCACAATCTCTTGGGAGAAAGACACTCTGCAAAATGCCACGGCATCATGCCTGATACCAGAGAGACACGGAGTAAATATTTTCTGAATGGACAAAGCAGCCAGGCCGAGTTCCACCTGCCTGGCGTGCCTTCCCTGTCTCCTCTTGGAGCCCAGCTCACCCCTCCTTGCTCACGAAGATGCAGGGCTGCTGACAGCTGTCACTTGGGTCCTCAGCGCCCTGGGACAAAGCGGGTAGTTCCCCTGGCCTCCTGCACACAGGGCTCCGCCCTTTCCCTGCCATTGACTCTGCCACCCTGTCTGTGTCCTGGCTAAGTGTGTGTATATACATGTATTTACATCCCCTTCATTAGTCCTTCGAGCCACAGACTCGAATTCCCACTCCTTTGTGTTCTCAGCACCCGCACAGCTGGGATGCCACAGTAAACCTCTAATAAGCGTCGGTCAGATAGTGAAAGCTCTCCCAATGCACCAGACACCAGGCAGGCTCTGGGATTCAGAGGAGGAGGGAAGGGATAGTTAATCTCGGTAAATGTGTAGTTTGGGGTAACTGAAACCAGTGGAATGAGATGATAAGAAATATCGACGGGGAAAAGGGAGTTCGAAAGTAGGACTACGAAAAGTTCCGTGGAAGGAAAGTGTGCGCCCCCTGCAGGGGAGCAGAGAGGCAACAAGACGAGTGGAATTAGAATGGAATTAGAATCGGCGTGTGGCCTGTGGAGGTCGGAGGGGAGGGGCGTGGCCAAGCTCTCGCACCACCATCCTAAACAGTCCTTGGTTCTGCAGGGCACCATCAGTCTCCTTGGTGCATCTCAACCCTTCAATCAATTTTGTGACCCACATTCTTGCATGGGTGGAAGCCAAAAACAGTAAGCTCGTGGAAACGTTGCCTCTGTGTGCTAGACAAACCTTCATCCCCATCCCCACCCTGGTCACCAGTGTCTCCCTAACAACCTGGAGAGACTGGGTCTCCGGGGGTCTCCAACCCCCGGCCGCTGGCACCACGGTCCTCCTGCCCTACCCTCTTCCTCTGTCCCCTCTGGGCCGACAAAGCCGGTCAGCCTGTGCGCGTGCCTTCCCTCCGACTCCAGGGGCAGGGGCTCAGCTCTCGGTGGCCTTCATTTAACAGCCTGGACTTACGTCCCAGAGCACGGCCCCACCACTGCACTGACAGCTGCGGGACCCTAGGGCGCAGCCAACGCAGCCCCGTCCAGTCCCAGGGCAGGGGACAGAGGCCGCCCCGGCAGGGCTGGCCGGGCCGCAGTGGGTAGCAGTTAGTTCCCACAGGCTCATTTTTTCCCAGTAGTTATTATTTTAATTTTTACTGCTGTGAATAGGTCCTTTATCACACCTTAATTACCAAAGACCTCTCATTCGGTACGTCCAAAGAGAACGGAGCGACTGGGATACGCAATCATTGTTCTTCTGCCTGGAGCCCGAGCGCGAGCAATAAAGGAAGTAGGGCACAGCACGTGGCAAGCACAAATTGACCGTTTTCCACTTAATTTGAAGTAATGACATTAAAACGATTCGATGCAGATTTGCTCATTACAGAAAGTCCCGCGTTTGAATTCAACCTGGGTGAGACGATCCATCACTGCTCTTTGTGTCTTCCGGGCGGCTCCGCTCGGCGCGAACTCTGTGCACAGTGATTACCTTCGCTCTTATCAACAAAGGAATCACTCGGCGTCGTTCATCTCGGACTTTGCAATTACCGCGGACAAAGACATTAAGAGGAAGATAGCTGAGCAGTCTTAGATGCTGTTAAGTTATTTATATGGCTTATAATATATATCCTTAGCACAGACTTAAACCTAAGGTGGTTGTTTTTTTCTCCTTTTGAATAAATCACACCTACTTAAACAAAGCCCCAGTTTGCTTTGGGGCCTACACCGCCTGGTGGCTGTGGCGCTCGTTTTTCTCGATGTGCGCATGTGCAGATGGCGCTTCCCAGGTGCCTGCCAACCGCAAACCCACCCGCAGGGGGTCCGTGGTGGTTCTGAACACCAGCCAGGCTCCGCGGCCGGAAATAACAGCACAGCGAGCAGGGCAGTGGTCGCTTTGTAAACCCTGCCTGGAAAGAATGCTGCCTTTCGGGTACAAGGAGGGTGTATAGTTCCATGCATCAGGCATGCATGCCTAGAGGCTCTCCGGACTCCCTTACTTGTCCACACAATGCCTTCTGAGTAGCCACAATCGACACAAGCAGCCTGTAGGCCATTGTGTTCCCTATGCAAACGTTGCTTTATCGCTGCTGCGCTGTTACAGTAACCACAGGATGCCTGAAATCGACCTTCACTGGATATCGTGTGTCTTGCTCTAGATTTGGCTTCCAGGATCCTTGGGGGTGAAATGTACGACTTGGCAGATGGACTTGCATTGACATCTCCGCTCCGGTGTTCAGCCTGACTGTGCGATCTTGCACAAACTGCTCAGCCCACTAGCTCTCCATTCCCTCTGAAAGTCACAGAGCTGCGAGGACCAAACAAGATGACCCGTGGAAACGTCTGAACCCAGAGCTGCCAATGGGAGGTGCCCAGTTTGAGTCCAAAATACATGACTAGGAGTGGACACGTCAACTGAACACAGAACTCCATTCACTTCCATCTATAGACCAAGTGGTGGGGGGCCCTTCCCTTTAGAGAAAACCGCACTTAGGTTCGGTGAGACCCCTGGGTGTTTCGGGATGCTCGGGTGCCGTGACCCCGGGGAAACCCCAGAGCTGGCTGGGCCTCGCCACCTCTCCAGGAGCAGGGTTCCAGGCGTGCACACGGGCAGAAGGGACACAACAGCAACTGTGTCCTCCAGGAAGTCGAGACAGGAGCTGACAAGTTAGCACCTTCCACACCATGCTTTCGAGGAAAGGATAGATCGGGCACCAAGGCCAAGGTCAAGTAAAGAGGACTAGTTAGGGCTGGTTCAAAAGAGTCTGCAGATCTGGTCCCTCCGTGCCTCCACCGCCAGTGCAGGCTGCGGGCATTCCATCTGGAAAAGGCCTGTCGTTTCCAAGTGACCCAAGTGACACAAGCCACTGGGGTCCAGCCACCCAGGAAATCTGCCTGGGTCATCAACTTAAAATGGACAGTCCCATTTAACTTTTTAATACCATGTTCTCCATGCGATGTGTGAGCCACACGCACTACATTTGTAACTTAAGGGCAGATGACTCAAAGTTTGACCTTGAGTTATGAATTATGGTACCACGTTTTTAAGCATGAGAAGTTTTATGGAAAGAGGCTAATATCATTCTGCCATGTATTTTAATTTTATTATACTAGTCCTATGGTGCCCTTTCTGTCACAGTTAATTTTCTCACCACACAGTGTTAAATGATAACTATTTTTAAACATCCACTCAAGGGTTGAATAGCTTTCTCTTTTAGAAAATTAAATATTACCATTTTTCTTCATCTTCTATATAATCATGGATTTGTACCCCTTCCTCTCTTTAAATTAATTAAGCATTCCTTCTCTAACAGCTTTAAGAATGCATATATTTCTGGCAATTTTAATATTTCTAAGCCCTTTCAGAATGTAGTTATGCATAAAGTGCTTTCAGTTGCGTTTTTAAGATCAGAGATTAGAGGCTTATTAAAATATTCCTGGCAGTTTAAAAAAACTAGGTGAGAAGTGGGGTTTGTTTTTCACGGAACACAGCGTGGGGGTTCGTGCGTGGGCTGCGGAGGCTTTGGCCTCAGGGGTGCATTTGAATTGGTTCTTGCTCAGTACTCTGCATGTCTCTCTGTGTCTCAGTTTTTACCCCCAAGTATTCAGTTTTATTAATGATGTATTCAGCGATGCACTATCCCTGCCTCATCACTTTTTATAAAATAACACGGGAAACTTCTGAAGGTTGTGTGTCTCAATCCTGTGTAACAAAATCACCAGTGGTACAAAAGTTCCAGATGACAGCCCGCCTCATAGATCTAGTCCGAGACGAATAGGCAGTGCTCTGAATCTGAGAATTCCCATTTTTTTTTTAAAGCGCTATGCTTTTCAAGCTCGGCTTCACTCTGGAAAACAGGGTGCTTCGAGTACTTGGAGAGATGTCTGTGGAGATTGTATATCCTTTCTTTCCTGCCCGGTCTATGGGAGCCATCTCTGCCAAGGCCCATCTTCCCCAAAACAAGGTAGCCACAGTCTTAAAACTGAGACCAGTAAGTAGCCCAGGGGCGGGTGACATTTTCAGTAACACCCGGAACTCCCCTTGGCCGAGATCGCTTCATGGACTTTAGTGAGTGAGCACCTTCTCTGTGTCTCAGCTGCCACCTGAAGATCCTGGCAGGCACCCAAACAAGAAAACAGGACTTGGGTGTGAGTCCCATTTACACGCTCACGGGCTGACCCAAACATCGGGAACAGGGCAAAATGGGCAGCGGAGTCGGCACCAGATCTCACCTGGCATTCACCACACACGGAAACAGAACTTGTCCACAAGGAGCGCTTACCTACGTGTCAGGAAAAAAGATAAACTATGACCGGCGGTCTGTCAGCTCACTTCAGGGTGCAGTGGGAGACAAGTCTCTTTCAGAAGCACCAGGACCCAGAGCTGCTTCTGACCTGGAGTTACACAGTGTTTGGAGTTCTCAGGTGTCAAATGAAAAACCCGTCTCTAACCTGGTACGACCGTCATTATCATCAGACAAAAAAATCGTAGAGCATTTCAAAAGTCGGAGTAAAAATTCCAAAATTGTATTTGTTTCTGTATGAACTAAACATGTGCTTCTATACTATCAGTAACATAAAATAATTATTATTTAAAAATAGTAAGATAAAAAAGTAATGTTTATGTGGAAAAGAAATACCAAGTAGTTCTACCGGCATTCGAATGACTGACCCAGCCCTGGAGCTTAGGGACAGACCCGTGCCACTTAGAAGGCAGTGACAGAATCACCAGTTCCGCGGACCATTTTAAATACAGGAAGTGAGGGCTGAGGTTTCCTGATGTGACCCTGACTTCTGCAAGCCCACACCTTTTGTGTAGCACCAAGGCCACAGTGAAAGCCAGCTACTTATCTCCACAATCTGCCCACAGACACAAATCTCCACGCAAGTTCAGAATAACCCTTGAAGAGGCAAATCCCTCCCCCAGGGCCTGGGGTGGGGGCGGAGAACTGTGGTGCTGACTCTTCCCCACGCCCTCTCCTGGGAGAGTCACTGGTCTCCCCCGAGCCACCCACCCTCCTGGGAGAGAGGCGCTGTCCGCCGCAGGGATTACTTGAGCTCATTTCAGCAACCATTGTTCCAGCTAGGGTACTCCAAGCGCCAAGATTCCAGGGTCACTCAACAAATTGAACGCTTTTAATATTACATTTTATGAAAAGAGTAGTAACAGAGTCCCACACAATGGACAAAATAATTAACACCATAAGACAGCTTTGTAAAGTTCTTATTCTATTAAAAAAAACACTTAGGTCTTAGGAACAATTTACTTGGGGGAAAACACATGTTTTTAGTATAATGGACAACTGATTTGAAAATATATATTGATAGCTGATGAGACAGAAGCCAAATGTAAAAACTGTAATTATGAGGAGGAGTCCACTCAATTTAAAAATAAATAACTTTCATCCCCGTGATCCCCCTCTAGAGAAGTGACTGCAAGCACATCGTGATCACACGTGTGTTCCCATGAGAACCTAAAATGACCCGACCGCCATCTGAGCCTTTTCATTCACCGTTTTATGATGTAGTTCATAAAACGGTGAATGACATCATATTTTAAAAAAACGCATTATCAAAAAATTTGTGGACACCAGTTTTTCTTATAAATTAGGTGGCCAATTTGCAGATCATGTACATATGAACACACAGACTCTTGACAACACTTGACACAATACATCATGAATACATTGCATTTATTCCAATATGAAAACTATATGTTCATATTTGGAAATAGTTTAATTCAATATGTTAATATGGAGGAGAAAAAATTAAATTATATATGAAGTAGTAATCAAACACATTTAGTAAAATTTAATATCCATTCTTGATTAGAATCAACAAATGCAGAAATAGAAGAAAATAATCCTGCATGTGAATTTTACAAAACAAAAGTCAGTGTCAAACTTAACAATGAAACAGAAAGCATTCCTAGGAAAGACCCCAAAACAAGGCTCCTACTTCCATTAGCATTATTTAACTTCTTCTTTTTTCTGAAAGTGCTTTCTAGTGCAATTAGATAAGAAAATGAAATAAATATTTATTTCATCAAGTAATTATTTCATTAAGTATTATGCATAAATGCATAAGGAATAATGAAATAAGTATTATTTCATTAAGAAAATGAAGTATTTGTTTCAAATAATAAGTATTTAAAACAAAAAAATTCATTGATTTCATAAGACAAAAGAATCACTGAAGAATTACTCACTAGAAATGAGTTCTGCAAAGTTGCTAGTAAGAAAATAAATTCTATTTTAACATATATTAGCCAAAAGCATTTAGGAAATATAATGCAAAAAAAAATCTCATGCAATAGCAATAAGGATTAAAAAGTAGCAATTAGGATTAAAACAAAGCCTTGGGAATAAACTTGAGAGCGAAGACTTCTGGGAAGAAAATGACAAACCTCCACGGAGGAGGACAAAAGGTTTACATAAATGAGCTGCAGGTGTTCCTGGACCCAAACACCTTTAGGAAAGTCTCCGCATCCTAAGCACCATGGACACCTGTCGGCAGCCCAGCTCCTCCTGCTGTGACAGAGCAGCAGGGAAGCCGCAGCCAGCTGAGTGCTTTTCACACCAAACATTAACACTTAAGCACGTGTTTCTGCATGCTTAGAATTTGGCTTTAGTTCCAACCACAGCCACCCCCACCCCCCAGTATTGTCCTACCTGCTGCCTTAATGCCCTCATTACAGCCCCTGGGGACCCTGCAGACTAGTAGGAGGCACCCTGAGTACCAGGGTGCCCATCTTTACTGGACAGTGACAGGCGCACTGACTGTCCACGTGGCCATCTGAGATGAAAAGTGTGTCACAATCTACCTTCCACTGTTAATAACGGGCACAACAGATGCTGTGTTTTTCTGCAAACAGACGATACTCACTGAGGTTATTCTATGTCTCCACATTCAATATTAAAACACAGGAGCACTTTGAGAATTTTTACGCCTGGAATGAAAAGGCTGTACTCATTCCTGCTCCCTGTGTATCGGAGTCAGTTTCTAGCGTGTCTCTCAGGGCAGGGACAGGGGTGGGACAATGAGGAGGAGGCACGGAGAGACCTGAGCCCCAGGTGAGAGAGAGGTCGCTCTTCAAACCCGGTTCAGAATTCCAGATTCTATGCAACCCCTGACCTGGAAACGCTGCCCCCGAAGAGAAGGTCTAAATGCAAGAAGGAGGGCCCGCCCACCAAGACGTCCATCGCGTCCTCATCTTCCCTCCAAATCCACAACCTGGGGGCTGTGCTGAGGCCATCCGAAAGGGACTGTCACTGCAGCAGACGGGAGCGCTGGGGTGGTGAACAGGACACGTAAGGGACACCTGGTCCGAGCGGACTGGTGACTGCGGCCACGTGTGAAACAATTACGACCCGAGGCAGGTACTAATCAGAGGCTCCTTGTCCCACTTTTTCCTCCCGGGTCAATACACGCTGCTAACTCTCTCACGGGAAAGTAATTGCGGTTCCAGACACTCCCGACTGCCACCAGCCTGCCGGGGTGCTGCAGCCCTGTGCGGTGGTCCTGGTGTGACGTTTGGAAATGTTCAAGCTGTGCGGAGAGACACGTAGTTTCAGAGTAAGTTTTAAACTGTATTGCATTTACCGGAGAGAGTGGAGAAAAATATCCCTATTTCCAAAGACTATCGTTTGGAAGAGTAGTTAGTTATGTAGACGCCCAAGATCATACAAAACCTCTACAAAACTCCAAGTCGCAAATGTGCACACAAAGAGTAATCCAGGCCTGAGAAGCTGCATGTTTTAAAGTGCCGTAATCAGATGCCCACACTGAGTCCAGTTGCCCAAAAACAGCTGTCTGCAGAACTCGTGTGTTTAACAGGAAGAGACTGTGGAGAGCCTGAGGGTGCTTCTCATGGGTCGGAGAGTTCCAGAACACGGGCCCCTTTCCCTAGAGATGCTAAGCATGGTGTGTTCAGCCAGGGTCTCGTGGTTTGGAGAGCAGAAATTAGTTTCTAATTCTATTAAATTTGTTCAATATATTTATAAAAGAAGCATTTTCTGAAAGAATTTCCTGACTTCACAATAAGACAGATGAAGTCGTGTGTTTTCTCTGGGGAGTCTCCTCATGGTAACAGCGTTTGGAACCACATTCCACAGGCAGCGCTGCCTGCCACACTGAGAAGGGGGTCTGTTTACCCGTTTCTCTAAAAAAAGCCAACCTCAGTCCCTCTCTTGGGTCTGGCAGCCCTGTCCCTTCCCCACTGGTGGCGAGGAGCCTCCACAGATGGCAGTTCCCCTCCTTCCCCCCAAATGTATCCTGTCACACTTGTGTCCTTCAGGTGTGTTCTTGCTCGTTCCAAAACCAACTGCTTTCTTAAAAAAAAAATCTTGATTAAGTTTGAGCTTATCCACTAACCAGGAGAGATATGAATCCTAATATTTACATTCTAATGAAAATGCTGACAACATCCTCTCCATAAGAATCGTCCAGATCCCCGTCGCAGGCGGGCGAGGTCCCACCGAGTCTGTGCAGTCACACGCAGGACACCCGTCCGTTTGTTCCCCTGAGAAACGTGTGGATACCACTGTGTCATCCCTGGGACTCCCAGCACAAAGTTCTACCGCAGAGGGAGGACAGCGACAGGTCAGTCCGAGACACGCACGCCCCGTGACCTACGAGGGGAGTGTCAGCGCTGACCTAGTGGGGAGCCATGGGCCGCCAAGGGCGGGGTGCAGGGCCAGAGAGGTCTCCCCAGCTGTGTTCCCCAGCTAGACCTGGCCTGGAGGGCACGTGGGCACCCTCTCACAGCCCACGAGTGGCTGTGGAGACCTCCATGTGGCAAGCAGCCCAATCACGCCAACACCGAGGGAGCAGAGGGCGCCGCTTTCACACACAGCCCGGCGCACATTGAGACCCCGCACGGACTGAACGTGCCTTCCTCCTCTGGATCTGTCCGGTGTCAAAGTGATTGTCAGCCCAGCCAAGAACCAAGCGGGCAGGGGAACAGAGTCCGCACCCGCGGCATTTCAGAGGGCTGCCTCTGAGTGTCTGGTTGTCGGGGTGGGGCAGACCGAGGTGGAGAGACCACAGACAGCGAGAGCATGTCGAGGGGCAGGAGGCTTGCCGTGATGCTCGTCCTGCATTTCCCTGCCCTGTCCCCCAGGCCCACTCCCTGGGTGACACTAGTCAGCAGGGCTGCCTTTTGAATTCTTGGCACTGGAGCTGAGCAGTATCTTCACACCCACAGTCCGGCTTCTGTTTCCCGCCGTCACTGCGTGCCCTGCCCTCTGCTTTTGTCCCTCGGACCTGCTGGCACTTGCTTCTGCCCCTGGGGACGCCTCCTTGCCTGTCAGGGACCAAGGCTGGTCGGGCCCTTCCAGAGCCTGGGTGGTGGGGGTGAAGGGGGGCGCCTCCCCAGGCTTTGCTGACTTTGCTCTCTCTGAAGCCCCAGCTGGGCGGGGTTGTGGTGCCCTGTGAATCCGCAGGTCCCATCACCGCCGGTTTTCGGGCCTGCCCCTGCCCAGCCTCATTTCCACCATGACAGCCTGCCCAGCTCCCCCGAGAGGGACAGGGTCCCTGCCAGCGCTGTCCTGTCCCACTGTTCTTTCTTGCAGTGACCACATAGGACTCTTGTTTTTCTCTAGGACATGAAAACAGAAAACCTGGGCTGGAGCCAGCCTCGCTTGGAGGGTGGGACCTCCCGGGCCTTTGTGACCCCCCTCCCTGGTGGGGGGGTCGCAGGTGCACCAAAGCCCATCCCCAGGACCCCACTCCCTGGACTCAGGGTCTGATGGGTGTGGAAAGGCCGCTCCCCAGGGGGGCGGTCGTTTACTTGCCACTGGCTCTCCTTCCTCTTCCCTAAGATTCCGCTTTAAACTCTGTTCTGGGGAGGGGCCCGAGAGAAGAAAGTGGTGCTCCCCAAGCAGACAAGGGGTGGAGGGCAGGGGCAGAGAGGGAGGCTGAGCGCTCACACAAACCGAAGGCGTCCCCTGCTAGCGTGGTCCTGCGCCGGGGGCGGACTCCGGCTTCCGTGTCCATCCACAGTGGCTGCGTGCACTGCGGTGCCAGTTCGGGCGTTAGGCCCACAGATGGTAAGGTAAGTTAGCTTGCATGCACCTTTATTTAGTCTTGCTTTGCCACAAGGGTGATCTCGGGGTGCGGTGGGCCCTTTCTGAGCCGAGCAGGGCTGGGAATGCTCTCTCGGGGCCCATCCGATAGGGTCCAGCCCCCGGCTGGCGGCTGCAGGGGCCCAGGATGGCTGTGAATGTGGCCCAACACAAAATCATAATTTACTTAAAAGCTTCTCTGCTCATCGGTTTTTGTGAGTGCTTGTGTATTTACTGTGTGGCCCAAGACGACTCTTCTTCTCCTGGGGGGGCAGAGACGGAAAGGCTGGACACCCCTGCAAGCATCAACTTCCTGGAGACTGTGGAATAGCTCATTAGTAACCAGTAGTTCATTAGCAAAACAAACAAACTAGGTGTGCTTGGGAGATGTCGAAAAGTGATTTAAATTACCCCCGCCTTAGTTTTTCCTGACAACATCTTTGAAGTTTTGTAGAAGATTTTTATAGTTCAGTGGGGGAAAATCACTGGGAGTAACTTGCTCAAAGAAAAATCTAACTCAGAACCAGAGGAGCCGAAATGAATCTAGATGTTACCATTACAAGATTTGAAAAGAGGGAAAAATAGCAGGGAAAAAAACTTCACAAGCTTGAACATTTTCTCTTTTGTACGAAAAAAAAAAAGGAGTGAAGAAAACATTATAAAAAGACCTCGGTTCCAAGCTAGGATCGACATCAGTGGCCCGAGCCACTAAGTCACAGGCCGCCGTGTCACTGGCGCACTGAAGACCAGAAGTCCAGAGAGCCCCGCGAGCCGCGCAGCTCGCAGCCCAGGTCCGGAGCGGCGGAGCGATGAGAAGGGCAGCGGCGGACCTCCACCACGCGGGGGCGCTAATCCATTCATTCACTTTTCCAGTCACTTCTGAACCAGTCAACGAGCATCTCCCGAGGACCACGCGTGTTTCCACTTTGGTACCAGAGGAGGGGGAGGAACACGCCACGTGGCTGGATTGGTTCCGAATGTCTTCTCGGGACCTGGGACCCCCCTCCTCCCACCAGGAAAATGTGCAGAACCGACTGGGAAGTGAGTGTCAGATAAGCGACCCCGTGAACCAGTGGGGGCGGATGTCTCAGCCCCCTGCAAGTCTTTTTTCCCTCGTAAAGAGGAGAAGTTATGGATGCCTTAGTGTGTGCTGGGTGGGGAATGCCGTATTTGTGGGATTTGCGCAGAAACGGAAAACACAAGGCGTCTTTCTCTGCGTTGTTTACATTCTATGGGTAGTCGACAAGTAAGGGAGAATCCAATGCTAATCCAGGAAACTGCTGTGAAGCTCAGTTTTTAAAATGTTGCAGGAATACAGGGGGATAAAGTCTCATGCCTCGGCTGAAACCCAAAAGCAATATTCTTATAAGAACATGAAAACTGACAATGAATTGTTATTATTAATAATTTTTATCATCACCTTTCTAGCGAAAACCTTACACATGATTCCGAGATGCAAGTCATACTGTTCGCAGCACGCAATACACGCGTCCCTGCCCTTCAGTGAGAACACGCACAGCTCCGCACACTGAGCCTCGCGGAGTCCCGAGCATGTAGCACATTTTACTACTTATCGGGGGAAAGCAAACTACAATCAGGCTTCCGTGAGCACCTGAGCACAGATCCAAGGAATGCAGGATTATTTTACTTATAGATTTTAGAGACAGAGAGAGGAAGAAAGGGAGAGAGAGAGGCATCAATTTGTTGTTCCACTTACCTATCGTTCACCGGTTGCTTCTTGTATGTGCGCTGAATGAGGATCAAACCCTCATTCCCGGCGTATTGAGAGGACACTCTAACCCACTGAACTCCCTGGCGGGGACCAGAATTAACATATTTTTAAAATAATGCATAGATACCACATGCCTGTCAAATCACTAGTTTCAAATTGGCGATAGTGGTGATTTACTTATAGCCTTTATGGTGTCAGGATAGTCTATTGTGTTTCAGCTAAATTAGGTCAGAAATAAATAAACTCTTCATAATACTTCCAAACTACTGTAGATTCATATAAAATTTCTTTGGGTGCAATTCAGTTTGTAATTGATAATTCTGCAATGAACGCTCAGTAGGCAAAGTGAGATTGGCACTGGGGGCGATGACCCTGCCTCCAACACTGCAGGTCCCTGTTCGCAGCCTCGTGGGTCATGCATCAGTCTACACAGAGACAGAGATGGCCGATGGAGGAAAAGTCCTGAAGAAGTTTAATTCTTCTGCATTCAGAAGCCCAACGAAAGGTGTTTGGTGAGAAATAAAGTCAGTAGCCAGTAGTGTCTTTCGTTTCCCACGGAGAAACAACACAAGTACAGGTAGATTCTAAACTTCACTCACCCCTTAAAATAATCGGTGATCACAACACTGCAATCACTTTATTGTGCTAGGAGAGTGTGCATGAAACAGATCCGTCAGCACACCAAAAAGAACTCAATGCCAGAGAAACATGACCATTTTCCTTTTCCCCTATCCTTTAAAAGAGAGATCTGAACAACACATTATACGAAGAACATGATCTTGAAAATATGGCGGTTGTGCACAAAAAAAAGAACAGCTTGTAAAAACGCAACTAGGATATTTGTGTCCGTGCACACATACACGGAAGTGTGCCTACACATGTTTTTTTTCTTCTTTAGTATCTGAAGTCATGAAATAACACTTTTGCACTGACTGATATTTAGGGGTCATAAACAAATGGGTAGGTTTCTGGATTTCACACGAGACTAGCCATCTTCAACTTCTGTATCTTTATTAATAGGGGAGTTATACTCATTGCATAATTTATCTTGAAAATTAACTAGCAAATAAGAAATTGAATTGAACTATCGGGCAAGTGACGGATTTTTAAGATAAGTATTTGCCACTCCTTGTTTACCTAGGTTTGATCTGGCAATCCTAGTAAACCATGTCCATTCGTGGGAAACGACTCTCCACTAGAACATGCCACAGTGAGCATCCCGGTAGGAGGCGGGGCCTGGGCCCGACCTCCAGGTCCCGAGCTTGACCCCGCGGCCAGGCAAGCGGATCTCCCGGAGCCGCAGTTCGCGCAGGCGTGAAGTGGCAGCAACACCAGCCCCTTCGCCCTCCGTCTTCTCGTGATGATGAAGCCCTCACACTCACACAGGCACTGAGCAAAGCGCAAGTGCTGGCTGTCGCCATTGTCACAGCTCCGCTGCTCCAGAAGGTCCTTCAGCGGCTCTCGGGGCCGTAAAATGATACTTCTCGCTGCTGGGGACAACTGCACACACTTCCCATTGTACCCTCGACTTGTCACGCGAGAAGCAGTTACGCAGGGGAAGTCTAAAATTGTGGCTTTGTTCTGGCGCACTCTTCATGAACATGTCGAACGTATTGAGTAGTGCCTGCTCCATCATCGTACTAGTCACTCTCGTCAAACCAGTGGGTTCTCTGCAAAGTTGCACCAGGCGCTGAAACAGGGAGAGGAGAAGACATCTGGAAGTCAGAGCCCTGAAGTCATCGATACTGCAGGAGTGCTGTTCCAGTCACCCTTCTAGTCCTCCCGCCAGGCACGTGCCATGGAGACCACCTAACCGGTGGACGTGGGGATAACAGGGGTAGGTTTCTGTACGTTTCGTCTTTCAAACAGTGCTCAGGAAGTCCGAATTTGAAGCATTCACAACACGTTCGGAGTTCTCTGGTGCTCAGAACCGCAAATGCGTTATTGATCCATTGTAAGCACCTGGTATCAGCAAATCACCCAGGCAAACAAACGCTCTTCGGACGCGCGCCTGTTCAGCGCACGGGTCCGAGTGCCAGGCCTGTGTTCCCAGGGCAGGTCTCTCCTTCCGGCCGGCCCTCCCCTGACTGTGGAACAGGGGTCCCTGAGCCGCCCTCTCCCGAACTCACCTGAAATCGAGTCCGGGTGCCTCGTGTGACGTCGACACGTAGACACGTAAGTTCGGTCACTTGTGTCGCGGAACTGCCTCCGTAACGGGGGCTGGAGACGATCAGGGTGTTTACCGATGGAGGAACGCTGCACCCTACGGACTCTGTCCGCCTAGCTATGCAAATCACCTCCCTGACGTCACCCTCCCGGACAGCATCCTCCTGGAGTCAGAGCCTAAGAGGTTTGCGCGCAGGTTTCCCTCCAGAGCCGCTCCCCCTGGTCGGACCGCCCCCTCGGTGGGGGCGCCAGCTGCCGCAGGGCGCACGGTGCATGTCGCACATGGCCTGGGGACGGGAGGTGGTCGGCACTGGGGGTCCATACTGCTACCTGATCCAGACCCTTCCTGAAACAATGAGCAGCGAGGTCACACAAATGAATAAAATGCCCGTGGCCTCACAAAGCTAGCAGAGAGATCGATACGAAAGATCGATACTATGGCGTAGCTGTGTCTTCTCGTTGTTTTATGTCCCCTAAAGTTTAAGTGAAACCCTTGTCTGGTTTACTCTCTACGGATGCTGTGGGCCAGCAAACACGGAGGGAACTAAAGGAAGTAAAGACGATCACCTCTCCTTTACATTTTATTAAACAGCAGAATGAGAAAGACTGGACGATGCAGGCTTGTGTGCTGTGTTTTTGCTCGAAGAAGTCCCACGCCAAGACGGAAGGAATTGTCTGTCCACGTTCGGTGAAGGACGGCAGCATGGACACACGCATTGCTCTACGTGCTGATGGAACGGCCCTCCGCTACAGTGGCCGATGCCGCGGAGAGGGGTGCGCTGTGGGCAAACCCTCGCACCAGCACCAACACCACCGTGCGGCCCTGAGCCGCTGGAACTTCTGGGTGTCCGTGACCCACCTTAAGGTGAGAGTAACGTTGCACTTTACACCTCAGGGTGCAAAATAAAAAAAAAATCACACAGAAAACTTGCTAAAAATGCAGGTGAAAGGAAACTTGATGAATATTTTTGTCTCAATTCACAAAGCTTTTTCTAAGATAATATTTGGTCTGTTTTCATTCACTGCCGGGAAGAATATGAATTTGGACATACTCCTCGGGAAACACTTTAGCCACAAAACTAAGAACCCTGAAGTGCTCTAACCTTTGACATTTTTAAAGATCCATACTAATGAACTCAGACATTCTATTCCACAAAGCATCAAATATAATTTAGAAGTCACAAATTAACCTGGTGCACCGCGATGGAGGATTATTTAAATGCCAATTCACACAAAATGAAACTTTAACTAGTCGGTGAAAATAATTTTATAAATCTGTAATAAGATAAGAAAATTATCTTGATATAATTTTAAGTTAAAATGGTAAGACAAAGCCTTTAAGTACACTGTGAAAGCAATTTTTTAAAAATAAACAGGGAGCTCTGGCTGGGTGGCGCAGTGGGCTGCAGCATCGTCCAGTGCCCCAAAGGGCTGCAGGGTTCATTCCCAGTTGGGGCGCAGACCTAGGCAGTGGGCTGGACCCCGGGTCAGGCTGCTTACGGGGGAGGCAACCAGTTGATGTTTCTTTCTCACATCGATGTTTTTCTGTCTCCCTCCCTCCCTCTCTAAAATCAATAATAAAAATATCCTTGGGCATGGTTAAAAATAAAACTAAATACATGAATAAACAAAGATTATATATATCTTGTGTCTGTGTACACAGGAAAAAATAACTTTGAAAGAAAATGACCTTTCTAAAAACAGCCGTGGTTTTCAATGGGTACTAAATCTGTGCTAAAAAATAACATCCATAAGTTTTACCTTCCCAATCAGAAAATGATTTAATTTAAAACATTAACATCTCTAATGAATTGAGACTTGGAAATGGAGAACCAGAATTCGTTTTGGAGCAGCCTGCGGGTATTTTCTCCTAGTGACAAATGGGGGTAAAAACCAATTTTTAAGAATCATAAATCCTAGATAGATTTAAAAGTTAAAGAAAGTTCAAATTATTACCAAGGTGCTGTCAGAAAGTCCACTCTGTACCATGGTATATGGTCGTACTGGCTGTATTTAAAAATTGTTTCCTCTATAAACACTACTAGAAAAAGCCGCAGTTTGATTTAACATTATATCTATATCTGACCTTTCTCTATCCGTATATATATCTGGGTCAGTGTCTCCAAAAGGCTATTCAATGGTATCCCGAATAGGTTACATACGACCCAGGAAGCCCTCTTCGGAGTACCCACCCAAAGACATGAAAATGCTTATTCGTAAAGACACACGCACCCCTGTGCTCACTGCAGCGGTGCTCACGGTGGCCGCGACAGGGACACTGTGACAGGGACATGGCCGAAGCACCCTTCCACAGTGGACTGGGTGAAGAAGACGTGGGCGTCTGTACAATGGAACACCCCCCTCGAGAAAAGGTGAAATGCTGCCACTGGCAACGAGGTGGGTGGACCTGGAGAACATCATGCTCCGCGGAATAAGCCGGACGAACACGTCGAGAATTGCATGATCTCACTCACACGTGGGACTGAACACTGGGAGCAGCGCGAGAATGAAGGACCACAAACACAGCTCAGGCTCAGACAGCGGCAGGGTGGGGGCCGGAGGGAAGGGGGCAGGTGGACGAGGGTGAAGGGGGTAAGGACATGGTGAAGGCAGGAGGCTGGATGCTGGGCGGCGGGCTCACAGTGCAGCATGCAGACACAGACCATAGAAATGCGCACTTGAAATGTGTATGATCCCATCACCCAATGTCACCCCAATGATTTTAACTTAAAAAATAACAGAAAAGAAGAGGAAAATCCAAAGAAGGAAACGGGATCACTAGGTAGGTGATTATAGCTCCTTGACCATTTGAAGAGGGTAGTCCCCAGTGGGCACTGCAACTGTGGTTCTTTCTCCACCTGCCCTGGCTCCCCTCAGCCAGCTGCCCCCCGTCCCGGCCCCATCAGAACGTCTTTCCATCACTTCTCGATCATTCTCTCCATCACGTCTCAAACTGGACGCACTCTTTTCAACAAGCATATTTTACTTTCCTTCTTAGCCACGTTTTCCATCTCTATCCAGACAATGCCGTTGAAATTGCAGACCCAGAACCTGAGGCCACAGGCTGTCGGGATGACATAGGTCATCAGATGGTCACCGCACTGACTCGCTTCATTCCCAGTTTCCGCTGAGCAAGCTTGCTTGTGACGCGCATGGATTTACACACCAGCGAGCCCCAGGAACGCTTATACTTAAAGCGCTAACGTGGTTGATTACACCTTTACCATGACCAACTTTATAACAATTTAAATCTTGCATTGATATGTTCCTGGCTGGTTCCATTTCTCTTAAAGCCCAGAGAGCTTCCCCCAAGGACATAACATGGTCTCGACTTTCAGATGACATTGCACGGTTTGCAGGTCCCCCCAGTGCTCATTGGGCTCTGAGCTTACTGAGTGCTCAGGGATGTGTGATGGTTAAGATCCAGCTTTGTTTTCAAGGAGTGGAGCTTGAAGTTTCACGAGTGTTGAGAAGCCAGTGAAAATGTCTCATAATCTGCAATGTAGTCACATTGCAGACAGGTGACTCAAAATTAATAAGTAAACTGACCTACTCAATTACAAAATGTGAATACACATTGGTTCACAAAATGTGAGGCAACCATATAGATATAGATATATAAAATATGTTCTGAAAAATAAAAGCAGTAGATTGGCAATAGATTCGTAAAAGAAAAAGGTGATGTTAGAAAATTGTGGCTATTTTTAGAAAGAGATTAAAATCATGAATGAGGAACCATACAGTGATCTATACATTTAACATGGATGGAGTAGCTTTTGATTAACTGAGAGAACCGCCAGCTGCCCCAGGCACCCCATCCACCCACACGGCAACCTTGAGGCATTATTATCTGGACTTGCGATCACGCCCTGGGAGGAGGGACACAGTGTGCTGGTTGTGGAACAGGTGTTCTTTGGCATTCATAAACGGGCTCCTAGGCTATTTAAGTGACAAATGATTTTAAGTCACATTCCTAAATTCAGCATCATCGGGAGAAAGAAAGTCCCTGCAGAACTGCCCTGAAGGAGGCAGCGCCCACTTCCGGTCCCACGTTGCGTTCTGTGTTAACATTCTGCTCCCTAAGAAGTAAGGTGACACAGCGACATCACCGCCCACTGCCAGCTGCTGAAACTGGGTGCGGGGCAGGCTCCTTCCCACAGGCACCTCCCTGTGTTCTTTATGTTCTAATGCTTTCATGGCGGAATTCTCTACAGGGTGGCCCGCAGCCACCCCACTTGTGAGTGTGCCGGCGTGCAGACAGGATGAGAAGATGTGAGGCGACTCGGCTCACCCTTCCCCTCTCCCTGGGCAGGGGGTCGGCGCAGAGAGGGGAACGCCCGCACGGTGCTGCGGACAGATGCACAGACCCCGCTCTGAGACTCTTCCAATGCAATGCCTGCCGACCACCGCTGTAAACGGACCTCAGAGAAACCTGTGGACCAGGGAGACACCAAGGGCAAACAGACCTTCGAACAGCAGGTCGAATTTCGCGCTGGGTGTTAATCATACTTAAATGGGAAATTCTGGAATTTTTGGCAGTATCGTCCTTGAGCATGGTGAGGCTGGGGGCCCGCTCCCAGCATTTCTTCAAAAGCAGGAATGCGAGGGGCTGGTTATCACTGAGCGTCAGTGCGGGGCCAGGAGCACGACTTGAACTGACCCCCCTCCAAACTGCTTCCTGTGCGAGGCTGCTGCCACCCCCCAAATGCTTACCACGAAGCGAGAGGTCAGACAGACACATTGAGACCTGCGGCCTTAGGCATCTCTGGACACATATTTTATTCTGTCACTCGCAGCAGATTTTAATGCAGCATTCCTTTAAAAAAACCTCCTGCCTAAGGTTGAGAAGGAGGACATGAGTGCCGGGCTGCAGGTTTTGATGATAAAAAGACTGAGTTTTTCCGGCACTGACCAGTGTCAGTGAAAGTGCATCTGAAGCGGATGCCAATGGCGTCAACGGCGGGTGGGTCCTCTTCGTGCCTCCATTAAGCAAAGACACAGACCACGAGAAAAGGGCATCCGTGCAGAACACGTTGCCGGGAGCCGCATTACACTCCCACACACAGGCGGCCAGTGCACCCTGTCCTGTCTAACACGTGAGCGACCTGGCTGCCAGAAACCTGAGCATGCACCTGGACAGAACTCGGGTTCCCGTGTTCTGCGTGCTTTCCTCATTTCGTCAGTGACTTTAACTCTAAAATTCTTCTTCGTTATTTTGAAACTGATTGAAAGAACTTAGGATAGGCAGGTATTTCTTCACAACAAACTCGACAAGGATTACTTTTTCCCTTGGAATATATTTAGCTTCACATATTGCATATTTAATCCTATCACACTTTTTTACAACTTGATATATAATACAAGCCTTTTGAATGTATACATTCTAGCAAAAAAAGTGGCTTCCAGTATGTAGTAACTATTTAGCACATGGGACACAGTTTCTCTGCAGCCTCCTAGGACCTGAAAATAAAATCTAACTTTAAACTAAGTGGGAACATAAACCAATTTCAGCACTTGCATCACTGATGCGTCACTACTTCATTAAACTCTGCGTGTCTGAGTGGAAAAAATAAAGATACACAGGAAAATTACTTATGGTTGTTGAGTTTGCATGTAACTACACGTCAAAGCTCAGATGGGCCACAGTGGGGCAGGTGGGTTCCCGGGAAGGTGGACACACCTGACAACAATTTTGGAGGTGAATTTCTAGGCTTTGCATGAAGCAGGTCACAGGTCACGGAAACAGCCCAAACAAGCTCCACAGTGGGGCGGTGTGGGCCACCAACGTAAATAGAATGTTCTTAAAGCCACAAGAAGAAAAATCTAAAAAGTGATGACCTTAATATTGATAACATTTAACACACAATATATTGAATATTATCATTTCACCTTACAATCAATACACTAAACACTGACTGGTGTGTGTGTTTTACGTGCCCTTTCTGTCCTGCGTGCCACGGCACATAGAAATTTTCATGGAAATACTCAGATTCCATAAAATTTGTGATTGGTAAGGCAGATCCGCATACCTACATTTTCCCAAACACAATTAAAAATTGACAACGATGGAATCAAGTACCTGCTTTTAAAACTTCGAACTGATTAAAATGCGATTAAATTAAACATCGGGTGCTACAGTTTCCTGAGCTGCATTTTAAATGCTCAGCAGCCCCCTGGGCCGCTGTTCAGCCCACAGGCCAGCGCAGGGAGGGCCTGGGGGCGCCGCTCCCTGGTCCCTGGGAGGCGCCAGGTTTGAGGGGAGCCCCAAACCAGGATGTTTTTGGGTGATTGAACACCGTCTGCCTGCGGAAATAAGTGTGGGCAAGACTTGGCTGCCGAAGTGTGACCTCAGGAAGTTGCCACCATCTCTCAAGAGCAGGTTCCAGAATGAAGACGCAAGGGATGCAGGGTGGCTGAAGGAAGAACCGGGCCGAGAACCTAGAATGAGCTGGCTCCACTGGGGTCTGCCGGGTCACTGGTCTCCAACCAGAGACAAATGACGAATACAGAGCCACAGCATGAAGCTTCGCACTGCAGAGATGGTGGCAGGGGCGGGGGTGGTGAAGTCTCAGTGGTGGGGGGGTGGACTGGAGAGTAGAAGCTTCCCCTGCGAGGCTCCAAATCTGTCAGGTTTAGCTTGCAGTTCATTAAAATAATATCCTCATTAAAGCTCATATAAAGGGCCTTTGAAAGTGTTTCCTTAGACAAATGTGAGCATTTATTTTCTATAGCATTTTTTAAAATCTAAAAAATAGTTTAAGCCAAAAGTTTGAGCTTATAATTTATACATGGACTTTCTCACTTGATATATAATTCTGTATAACTCTACCTTCTTTCTCTGTCTCTCTCTCTATATATGTATGTATGTGTGTGTGTGCGTATGCTGTACATATACATGTAATGTCTACGTATTAACCTCTAATGTCTCTATTTTGCCTTAAAAACTCTTCATGGAAAAATCAAGCAATACTCATATTAAAGCTTAATTTAATGTTATTAAAATTATAAAGTGCTGATTTTCTGTGACAGCCTCATAAAGAGAGCCGACATGCATATGACCTTGTTTGTAAGTGACAAAGTGAAGGCTTACGAAGGTTGAGTGATCTGCCGAGGGGAGAGCGGCCACCAAGCGTGGCGCTCAGGGACCGACCCAGCTCCCCACAGCAACACTCAGCAGTCACGACAAGGTGAGGTTCCCTTTTATTGAAATGGTTAGATAAGCCTTTAAAAACATCGTGTTCGAGTACTATTTTAAAGTGGATTTTTTTGAAGTTATTTGTTTGGATCAACAGAGCCCAAGCAACGATTTGCTTCTGAAGTGGAAATAGGAGGGGAAGACCTTAGAACTGCACAGAAGTGCAAATATCGTCTCTTTGCACTTGTCTCCTCGGAGCAGAGCTGCGGGCTGCAGAGGAGGGGCTCGAGGCCCAGACCCGGCTCCGAGCGCGGCTATGTGGCAGACGGAGGAAGATGCTTCCTTTCTGCTTGTCTTGGGTGAGGGAGCCCACAGACACCCCAAGGCTGCCTTCTTTCCCAGCAAGTTCCTCATTCCAGAGGGCAAACGACAGCCATTTCTGCTGTTTTACGTAGTTTGAGACAGTGATCTCCCTACTTTGCGTCTTGTGTCAGTGAAGAAACCAACCCTTTTGTTTTTTACAGAGCGCCGTACACATAACATTAAATGGGCCGCTCGTGGTTGGTCACAGTCAGAGGGAGAGAGAGAGGGACGTCGATCCTGGGTCAGTGTTCATGGTTTAGGGTTCCGCATCTGGGTGCCGCTCAGAATCAAGTTGAAGGTGATGGCATTGTGACAACTCATTGATAGTCTGTGTGCAGGAAGCACTTTTGATTACTGGGTGGGGGGGTAGTTTATTTAAACAGCAGTATTTTGAAAGCTTTTTGTACTAATTACACTTCATAATGGGGTCAAGTACCTCGATTCACTGTAACTTCTCTCGGAACCTGACAGGCGTCTCCGTTTCCGAAGACGGTAAGTACGTTCCACGCTGATGCCTGCACTTCCTGCAGCTCCCGGGCTCCGTTTAAACACCGACAGACTCGGCCCTGCTGTCTCGGACAGCGAAAACCCCACCACTTCTCCTGCCAGGGACTCCTGCCTCCTTGCAGTTTCTCTTCGACCACATTTCCATTTTTTAAATGCTCAATAGGTAAAAACGGGCCATTTTTAATGGCAATATCCTGTTTTTAGCAGACTTTGAAAATTGCTCACCGTCATTATGGATGAAAATACTAAATGGCTGGCTGAGTGGAAGAATGCCCTGAGTCTTTTCAAAACATTAGCATGTGAATTATTTCTAAACAATGAGTTTTCCTTCTAAATTTAGTTTGAAGGTAAACCTTTGGCAACCTGTTTACATGGAAAATTTTAATGCAAATTGTCCACCCTGAACTGCCCTGGGGTGGTGGCTTCCCTCACAGCCATGGGTCTTGATTCTTGGTGTGCGCATGCGCCAACGCCTGGGCCACCTGGCTGTGCAGGTGTGCCCTAAACTGAATTCAGTACAGGAGCAGAGCCTTTCTCCCGGTACAGCTTTCCAAAAGCTCACCAACATTTGCATTTCTCTCCCATTCTGTATAAATACATTTTACTGGTTTTCATACCTAAGAACAACACTTTTTTCTAGAATGATGGGTGTTCTACTTCGTTCAAACCTTCAACACACAGATTCAGAGACTCTGGAGAGGACATGTGACTTTCTCAGACACATGGCGACCCCATGACAATGACCCAGGGGCACATCTCAGTTGGTGTGCATTTCTCGGAGGTTTTCAAGAAGCACTTCGATTTAAAAAATTATCCAAGGTGCATTTTATCAGATTAACGTTCCAGACAAGAATGAAAATGGAGAATCATTTAAAAAAAAGCATCCATTCTATTCACCTACAAAATCCTCCGCTTCGCAGAAACGCCGCTGGAAGTCTGACACCCCAATGTCCGGGTCTCCCCTGATGTGCTTATGAACATTCTCACCCCAGACCCCAGGCAAATCTCGGCACTCCCTTATTAAGAATAATGCTCTCTTTAACAAGATGCAGGGGCTGGTGGACGAGAGACAGGCAAGAGTGTTGCGTGGTTACCGCGTGCTGCTTTTGTGTCCACCCAGGACGGAAACACACTTTCTGATTGAACTCACACACAAGCCCGACATGTGCCCGGCAGCCCGCACAACACCGTTGACTTTCTCACGTCAGGGAGATGGTGGATATTGGAGCAGCAGCTCTCCGAGGGGCCCCGGGGCACTCTCAGTGGCACAGAAGGTCCATATTGTTTCTGTGGCGACACTGAGACATTGTCCCCTCGTCTCCACGCGGGCACTGACGCTGACGTGGTGAAAGCAGCTGTGGGTCCCGCGTCTGGAGCCTTCGTGTGCATTCAGACGCGGGAGCAGAGAGGAGAGCAGGTGGGACCCCTCACCGCTCAGCAGAGGGGTCCTCGCGGCCCATCTTGTCAGTCTGGGGTGGGACAGACAAAACCAGGTGTGTGCCTGCGCCCTGGGGCCGTGTGCTGAGGGCACCTGCGGCTGTATCCAGGGACAGCACCTGTGGGACGGCCCCTGCAGTTCCTTTGTGAGGGGCCCCCTGTTTGTTCACAAGAAGAACGGACAAACCTGGGCGACTGGGGTCTGGGTGTTTGACAGGTGTTTTCTTGGAAATGAACCTGTTCTTTCAAGGAGAATAGCTGACGATACTGGCAGTCAGTGAAAGAATCTGAGGGGAGACGCTACCATTTGTTTTCGTTTAAAGATTTTATTTATTTATTTTTAGAGAGAGGGGAAGGGAGGGAGAAAGAGGGAGAAAAACATCAATGTGTGGTTGCCTCTTGAATGCCCCCTGCTGGATACCTGGCCTGCAGCCCAGGCATATGCCCTGACTGGGAATCGAACCAGCGACCCTTTGGTTCATAGGCCAGTGCTCAGTCCACTGAGCCACACCAGCTGGGGTGAGAAGCTACCATCGGTTAACGTGTTTTTCTGGGGAACTTGAGAGACTTCTGACCAGTGAGGCAATGACAGGCCTGCCGCTCCGTGGCCACTGAGGAGTGACAAGTGGCAGCAGATGGAGGGTGGGTCACTCACTGAACCGACGTTTTTTGAATGACCAGGGCCCACTGTCACAGAACTCTGTGTGGACAGAAGGCGTATTCAAAGCACAGGATGGACTGATGCCTTTGAACGTGTGGGTGCTGCCTCTGCTGCCACGACAAACCGACTCCAGGAGTGGATCCAGGGGATGGCAGCGGCTACCAGCTTGAGCCAGAGATAGGAGATTGGGGAAAGGCTAAACCCGTCCAGTTTTTCTACTAGTTCTGTGGCTGTCATTGTTTTAGAAAATACGGTGATGTTTTAAGAAAAAATAAATGATTTGTGTTCACGTGCAATGCGTCTGTGATTTTATTTTAAAGGCAGTCACTACGCATTGAAGGTTTTGCTTGGCGTGAACTTCTCAATGGAAAATGAGGACTGAGCTTCCCAACTGGAAACTCTTGGGAGGCATCGGAAAGGTCCAAAGCAAGCACTTAACTTTGTGAGAGTTTTAAATGTACAGGAAAGTCGCGACACTCACACAGGGAGCTGCGAGCGCCCCTCGCTGGGGGCCTCCGGAGTCCAGATCCCACGTGACCGCGGCGCGAGGTCCGAGGCGAGAAGCCTGCGGGGCTCTTTGCCGTCAACTCCACCCCGGCTCTCTCCCGCTCCTCGGGTGCTCCTCCCGTGTCCGGTTTCTGCCCGGGGTCCCGCGGCGCCTCGCGTCACCAAGTTTGTCCACGCAGAGGTCCGGAGAAGGGCTTTGAGGCACCGCTCCAGTGCCGACAACCACGCGCGCCCTCCGCCCGCCTGCTCGCTCTCGCAGCAAAACCCCGTTTCCTCCCGTCTTCCCTCCCGCGCAGGCAGCGGCCTGGAACAGACCCTGGGGATGAGGCGTTTCTGCTCCAGCAGCCCCCCCCCCACCCCGGGTTCCCGGCTCGGTTTCCGGCCCCGCCCCCTCCTGGCTGGGTGCCCTCGGGCGGGGTCGCCAGGCTCCCTGGGCTGTCTCTTTTTGCTGCCCCGCGGGAAAACGGCCGCAGAGCCCGCGGTGCACGCGTATCAATAAACCACACGCACTGGGCAGTGGCCAGGAGACGGCGAAGCGGGCGCAGATATAAATAAGAGACACAGGCCCGCTTTCAGCTCCGGACAGGACGGCTACGGACTGAACAGCGCACGGAGGGTGGAAACGAAACCGATTCTCTTTGGCAAGGTAGCAACAGAAAACTTCTGTAAGGAACTGAAGCAACTCGTTCCAACTCCAGGGACACGGGCTCGATGACCCGCCAATGCCTGGCACCGGAGCCACCCGATGTTTGCGACAGAAAGACCAGGCGGGCTGAGAGTGAGTCCGACCAGCTCTGGGAACCCTCCGCTCTGCACCAGGACCGCTCTGTCTTTCGGCCTTAGTGGAAGGAACACGTGCTCGCCAGAACCCGCACTCCCTGCGACCATGATGTCTCACCCGTCCACAGAGGCCCATGCGAGCCACGGAGGCTGTGCCCAGCAGCGCCCAGAGCCCCCTCTGTGGGGGGACTCCTGGAAGAGCATCCGATGCGCCCTGAGGAGGCACCAGGGCGGCCTGTCCGGAGAAGTGGGGGCCAGTGGGAGCTCACAACGATCCAAGAAAACGCGTGTGTCTGCCCATAAAAACACACCTGTCTGTGCCTGTGGGCGGCCTTTGGAAGAAGAAAACATTGAGTTTCGTGCTCAGGAGCACAGGTGCCAAGCGTCAGAGCCAGTCCCGTGGGAATCACCCCGGGACTTCCGTGTGGGGCAGCCAGGTCTGAAGCGGCAGAGTGGCCAGATGGGAAAGGTGTCTCACCTGAGGTCTGAGCTTGGACATTGCACGACAGGCCCCCCCCCAAAAAAAAAAATCAAGCAAATTGACTTCTGAGAATTCCAGAAAGCATCCTTCACAGCATGTAAAAGAGGGGCACAAAAAATTATCCCAGGATCTTCTCTCCCTACTAGAAAACATTTCTATTTTCGCTGTCCCTGGGTTTAGTGAAAACAGAAGCAAAGATTAAGGAGGATCGGTAACGACTCTTCTGTCGCCTACCTTCCTGACAGTTTGCCAAGAGCAGGTGGAAACCGTGTTTGGGAACATTTTCTCTGGCAGAATTATATTCGCAATTATCACCCAGGTTTAAATAGCAACTTCAATTAGCAAATAATGAGCATAGGATGCAGGCGCTGCTCATTAACTTTATCTACATACCTATAGCTTCTGTTCGGTTTCTCTTCTGTCAGCTCAGAGTTACCTGTGGCAGAAAACCGTAGTTTGTGACTAAAAAAGGAGATTGTGAAAGTGAAAACACCCATCTGCGTGAGCTCTGCGCTCCGTCCTCTGGGACCCTGGGAGGCTGGACTCCCATTGAGCCGCCCATCGCCCCTGCCGCCCGGGGGCCACAGGGATGGAGGTTCACCTCTCCGCAGCGTGGGCTCAACGGACGTGTCCCAGCATCAAATTAAGAGCCTACTCGTATCTCAGTCCAAAACGTGATCGGAATGACAAGCGAATTTCACATTTTGTTATACGTAACAAAAGTCCAGCTCCTAAATGTTGCTACCATAGGAATCTATACCTCTTTCAATGAACATGGTTTGGAGATTGTCTAAATTCTGGTCAGTGTGACTGTCAACTATGTTATTAGGGTCTTCATTTAAAAAAAGAATGTTGAAATACTTAGAAACATGTTTACGTTAGGCCGTGAAGAAATGAATGATTAACGTGATAAATATGGATTAAAATCAACAAATGAGAAACTGAGGGTTAAGAAGTGTGCATGGCGGCTAGGGGACAGCGAGAAAGACGTGAGGCAGGGTCGAGGGGCACAGTCGGTGACACAGTGACGCCTCTGTGTGGTGTCACAGGGGCCCTGTCGAGGCGACCCCTCTGTAAGTCCCGTGAGGGTCTCATCCTCATGTTCCACATCCCAAATCAATACAATGCCACATATCACCTGTGACTGAAAAGGAACTAAAGAATCAAAAACTGAATGGAATCCCTACTTCCATTCAATGTTAAATATAAAACCAGTACATGAATGTGTTCTTATAATCATGTAAAAACTTCCCACGGTGAAGATGAGCCCTGTAACTCACGGCACACTTGGGTGGGTGGAGTGGAAGGATGGGGTTTCCTGTTTCCCACTCGTTTCCATGGGCTGTATATTAACCGTTCTTTTTTTTAATGAAGTACAGTACACATTTTATTTATAAAACAAAATAGCTTCAATGCAGAAATTTAATAAAGCTAAATGCAATGTTTTACTTCTTCACTCATTTTCCATATGATGTATTTTCTTCTGAAATGGAAAATATTTTTATTTTAAAGTGAATGAATTTTTATATAATGGGTCGTGAAATTCATTAACCCTGCCGGATTAATCACAGGGTGAGACAGAGGCTGTTAGATTATTACCTTTAAGTAAGAAAACAGAATGAAGTAATACTGACTTCTTACACTTTACATGTCCTTTGCAAAGTGATTCTGAGATAATTCAAAAGTCGGAAATCATTTCAAAATCACTTCCATAATTTGCAATTAAAAGCGTGATGTCCACTAGATGTTGTGGTTCTGGCGTTCGTCCCGAACGGCGACAGAACTTTCTGCCGCTCCTGGGAAAGCGTGCCGGTAGCCGGTCCGGGAGAAAGGACCCGCCCCGAGGGGGACGCGGCATTTCTCCCGTGAACCCGCTGCTCCTTGGTCGGGGGCAGGTGAGGGGTCTGACCGGGTGAGAGGATGCCGGCGGAGGCTGCCCTGCACCCCAGCAGCCCCGAAGTCTGCAGCCTCACCCTCCCAGCAGGCCCCGGGTCAGGTGTGTGGCCCCTTCGCCTTGCTTCCCAGAGAACTTTGGATGGAATTGCTTCTGATAAGTCCTGCACGAAAGCACACGTTTCTACAGAGGGAAACGTTAATTGAAAAACATGTCTTGGTCTATTCTCCTCCACGATAGACCAAGGTCCTGCCTCTGAGCCTTGTTGTCACTGTTCAAACTGATCTTCAAATGCTAATTGCAACTGTTCTAATGACAACATCAAAACACGTCAAGACGCAACTGGCCTGAGTGAAGCTGGATGCTGAGCTGCGTCCTTTATCACTCCACAAAAGTGACGCTGAAAAGTGACATGGCACTGCAGAGGCAGACTCTCTGAGCCCGCATCCTACAGAGGGCAGAGAGAAGCCCCAGCGGGTTCATTCAAGGGAAGTTTTCAACTCGAGACAATTATTTTAGCATAGTTGTAGGTTCAGAGCAAACTTGAGGTGAAGGAACAGAGGCTCCCCACACACCCTCAGCCCTCACCACCCGCAGCACCCCCAGCAGATGAGGCATGTGTCACAGCTGATGAACCTGCACTGACACGTCAGTGTCACCAGAGTCCACAGGTGACATCAGGGTCACTCTGGGTGCTGTACATTCTGTGGGTTTGGGCAAATGCACAAGGACATGTGTCCACCATGACAGCATCTCACAGAGCAGACTCACTGCCCTCAAACCCTCTGGGCTCCCCTTCGCATCCCTTCCCCCACCCCCTGGCAATCCCCCATCTGTCCCTGTCCCCACAGTCTCGCCTTTTCCGGGATGTCACAGGGCTGGGCTCAACAGCGTGTGGCCTTTCCAGACTGGCCCCTTCACTCGGTCAGGTGCCCCCACGTCTCTTCACGGCTCGAGAGCTGCTCTGTTCTTAGTGCTGACTCTGTCCCACTATCTGGAGGGACCGTGGTTTGTTTGTCCATCACCCACTGAAGACATCTTGGTTAATGACTTTTTCAAGATAGTTAATTTATTAATTCTGCAAATGTGTGGACAGGTTTGAGGAGCACCCACAACGGGCTGAGGAAGCACAACTGAGCAGAGGAGGGGACGCTCTCCTTCCTTCAGGGCCAGAGTGGGGGTGGGCAGCGGTCTGCCTGGCCCCAAGGAGGTCTGCTCAGCGAGAGCTGTGCTCATAGCAACAGCCGCCCCTGGCCCGCAGCCAGGTGGGCAGGGGCTGGACGGGCCCCCCAGCGTCAATTTCCGCCCAGTGCCTCCCAGTCACTGGTGAGGCCCCCCAGCTGGGAAGTAGCGTGCATGCTGACGCCATCCTGAAGGCCACTTCCCAAGGTCCCGGAGGACACAGCACAGGAGAGAGGGAAGAAGCGGAGGACAGAGATCAGCCAGCTGCCTGACGAGCACGCTCTGCTGAAGTTACTTCTGGGGAAGCCACTGACTCACAACTCACAAACCAGACCTAACTACACGGAGCAACTGTAAAACTCCTGCATTATTAGCCAGAGCTAGGGCCAGAAAGTTTCCAATGCATTAATTATATAAACACTTAGAAATTAGTATTTATATGTCTAAGCATTCTTTTTTCCTGCTGTAATTTAAAAGAACACAATCTGAAAAACAGACTTGTAATTTTCCGAATTAGAGATGATCAAGGAGTCTGTCAAGAACCAAGCAATGCCGCAGTGTTGTGCTGTGACGGTAAGGTGTGTTTTTAAATATATCACCCATAGAATAAATGATAATGATCACTTATTACTCAGAATTCTGTCCTATGTTTTAAAAGAGGTCTTTTATAAATAATCACATTTAAAGTTTTTAGTACGTATTTGTTCTGAGAATATGCAACTTAAGAGAATCTAAGCAAGGCAAACATGGGTTCCTAAGTCATCTTTATAGCCAGGATTCCGAGCTTTTCTGCTGCTTTCAGAGTCAGCGTGATCCCTGGGGACCCGAGAAGCTTTGGAGGGCTGACCCCTGGTAGAGGGACGTCCTGTGAGTGTCTCCGGGTAGGTTCCCAAAGCCCTAGACACCCTCTGCACGTGCCGACGCCCCATCTCCTGGAACCAGACCAGCAGTGTGCATGGGACAGCCTTGGAGGACAATCAGGAATCAGGTCCTTCCGGAAGGGCTGTGACTGGTTTCCTGGCTCTGTCCCCAGGAGTCGCCTGGCAATGACCCTGGCCTTCCAGGGGCCCTCTGCCCACCTGGAACAGGGAAGTGCCGCCAGAGTCAGCACCCGCCTTCCAGGACATCAACTTGTGCGACCAGCTGTGAGTCTCAGGTGGACGAAACAGCACGTCACACACCGCTCGTGTTCCGACAGAGGTGGGGGGGCTTCATCCCTTGGTGGTGAATGGTAATCTCATGGCCCTTTCTCCAAACAACCTAACGCTACCAAGACAGAACTCCAGAGAGTGGGGCGGGTTCTATTCCCTCCTGACAGCGACGAGGGTGGGGATGTGACGGGCACGGGTCCAAGTCCTGGCCGTGGCCGTCTCAGGGGCTCTCTTCACATGTGCTCAGCAATTGCTGTCGCCTCCATTTGGCAGGTGAGGGGGAGACACACTTGTCCAAGCTCACCCTGTTGCGGCCAAAATTAAAACTGGGAACCACACCTGACAGACTTTTCAGAATGACATGACAGGAATTTATATTTCTAGGTCTTAGAATACTAAGATTTTAAGTTATTTTAATAAGACACTCCGTTTCAGCTTAGTTTGCCTATACACAAAGAAGCTGATATTTTTCCTACTGTAACCACATAACTTTTTAGCATTGTTTGTCTGTACTAAGCACTGGTAAAATAAAACCCTGAAAAAAGTATAGTTAATCATCAATGGTGACTCAGTAAATTCTAATGAATCTAGAAGACTCATGGGCCCTTCTTTCCTTTGCCCCCGGGGCACTGTCGCAGGTCTGCGCAGGGAAAACCCACAGCAACTCCCGACTTCTCTCTGACTTGGTGCCAGGGACGCTTCTCCTCTCTTGTCTCAGCCCTGGGGTTCCTCCTCTGAACCCAGTCCAAGGTGCGGCTCCCGCCCCCCCTCCCTCGTCTGTGACCCCAACAGGAAAACAGCTGCTGCTTCACCCATGCCCACCGCACACACCTCCCACTTCGGAGACTCCAGGTGCCCTCCAGACTGGGGACACCATCCTCCTGAAATCGCATGAAGGGAACTAGTCTATCACCCACATCGAAACGCCCTTCAAATGGTGTGTTTGTTCCTCTTCCCTTGGCAAGAAGAGGACTCTTAACCAAAACTCGGGGCCACCCCACTCTTTTCTCCCTAGTGCGGGGTCTGTGCTTCCCCACTGCCCCCAGCCAGATCCCTTCGGAACCTTGACCAGTGACTAGGACAGAGGATTTATGCCCCCGGGTGCCAGAAGTTGCCACAACAGGAAGTTGCGGGCGTCCAAACGGTTACAGATCACATGGTTCAGGCACATCCCACTAAGAAGGTGCGTGGAAATTCCTGAAGGCCACGCAGCCTCTTCCCAAACACAATGATGATCAGAAACGAAGGGCTGTCACCAGAGCAAGAAATTGTATGGTGTCTGGAGTCATGGCCAAAGGTGAAATATTCAAACATTTTAAATAATCTCTTTTCCGAAAGAGATTTGTTATTGTTGCTAAGAATCATTCACTATTCATTATGCAGAGGATGGATGCATTACTGTTTATAAAAAGCAGGTAAATTGAATTCTTTTTAGTAGGATTCATTTAGTAAGCAAATAGCTATAATTTAACTAATATGTGCCAGCCCTCAGGCTGGGAGCCTTGAAGACAAGGACAGAGAAGGGTCGGTTTGTGTCTCAAGGGCTCACACCCCAGTGGGTGTGTTGTGATGGCTCTAAAGATTTCCAAATCATAGCCTTCTGCTGGTGGGAAATGAGTTCAAAGCATCATTAATGCATTCGTGCAGAAATATTTATGGAAGGCTTGATTTGTAACGGATCTGTTCTAGACTCAGGCTTTTTTAAAAAGCTGATGTCATGAAACTCATTGTCTAGAGAATGGAAATACACAATGATACACACCTAAGTAATCAGAATAGAGAGTCTTGCACGTGCGAGGGAGAGCATGAGGAGGGGACTGATGCAGGGGGAAGAAGGAGAGCTTTACGAAGCAGAGAGAGAGGAGACAGGGTGGGAGAGTGCTCCGGGGTACTGTAGGCCACAGAAATAATTACTGCAATTAGATAAAATAGTCGCAAAAATATTCTAAAGGTGTAGGAGCCCCTAATGACATGGCCAGCTCCGAAGTTACCCAGGCCGCAGGGACGCAGAGCCCTGTAACTCAGTGCCATGTGAAGAAAGCCTCTTGGACCCAGACTCTCCAGAGGAGATGGGGCACTGGGTGTGCCCTCCGCATGCTCCGTTCCACCTGACGGGCAGGGCCTGGAGGCCACACCCTGGAGCACAGCTGTCACAGCGGGCCGCTCGCCCAGAGTGAGGGAGCGCCACGTTTTCAGACCCTTGTTGCCTCCTCGGCCAGCAGAGCCCACCGGCTGATTCGTGGGGTCTGGTGGCTCCCGTTCTTTGAAGCTGAGAACGAATGTGTCACGTGTCACATCACGAGTCCCAGGAGGTTTCAGGATCTGACCACTTTCCACTCCGGTCTCAGTGCCACACTGGAGCCGCTGCAGACCTCCTGTGTGTTGGGACGTCACTCCATCACCCTGGTACTGGTGAGGACCCACCAGCCAGCTGGGAGAGTCACCGCATTTCAGAAGGGTCCTGGGTTCATTGTGTCAGGTCAAGACTGGCATCTGAGCGTGCCATTCTGGACACTGCAAATGGCCGTGCGTTGTTTCGTGAGTGACGTTCACCGACTGCCAAAAATGTAGCTGATCAGAAGATTGTATTAGCAAAGGAAGGTAGAAAGTCAGATGATTGAGGACCCGAAGAATCCCTTTGCTCTGACCGTCACGGAGTTGTCTAACTCCAAGGTCAACACTAGCAGCTAGCCAGTGCTCATGGACACTCACCCCCACTGTGCTGGCTTGTGGGTGCCGGGCGTTCCCCATCCTCCTCTTGCTAAATCACTTGGTTTCTTGCTGACCATCAGATGCAACCCCAGAGGATTCCACACAGACCTGCACCACCTGCTTGTCCACAAGCTGGACCAAGGCCCACCGGGTCCTGCCGATACCAGGTCAGGGCAGGCGACAGGCCAGCTGTGAGACTGTTGCTCTCAGGCCGATGCACCATTCAGATGGACAGGCGGATTTTTTTTCAGGGAGCAGGGGGAAGATTCTGTTGATGGATATGAATATTTTCAGAACCTCACCACCAAGTATTGTCAAATGTACTCCAAATCCAAGAACATGATGAGTGGGGATTCTTTATGATAGATGGATAGAATAAAAGGAAGCTGGTAGGAACTATTATGTCGTGTTGAACAGCTTTGAGTGATTTAAAAAGAATTAGAGGACACTGTGAGTCTCTCTGGGACACAGATGCTTCTCTCTAGGTGACACGGGACCCGGATGCCCTGGGCTTTATTCGTGGGTGCGTTAGCAAAGGCTCCATTGCTTCCAGATTTGAGGTTTCTGCTTGGAGGAAATATTTACTTACAGGCAATATTGATAGCAGTTGCTTAGTCATAGTTAGGTACTGAGCAAACATGTTTAGAAAGGGCAGCAAAAATTAGCATCTTATCACAGGGGCCAAAAATCCTTAAGTGATTTGTCGATGACGTAAAAAACAAATCACCCACCGAGTAAGACGCCATCACTGGGCTCCGACGCTAACCCGTGTTGGTTTCCGGCATCTGTCACACGCTCGCCACCTCTGTGTGTCACTGAACCCGTGTGACAGGAGCCTGCTCAGCCTGCCCTGCCTCTGGGGTGGCCACGTGTCCCCACCTGGACTGTGTGACGTGGAGAGAACTCTCCTGGGCTGACAACAATTCGTGTCCTGTTGCAGACAGAGGGAGGAGCCCGCTGGCATGCCTCCATGCCTCTCTGCTCCTTTACCCCCTGTCCTTCTATGGTCCTGAATGGACGCTGCATCCGCGAGGGAGCAGGGAGGGGTGACAGAGATCCTAGGGGAGACCTGCGAGCCCCCATGGTCTGCCTGCCCCCTGCCCTGCCCCCCTCCCCTCTCTAAATCACGATGGAAGCTGCGATCTGGACTCCCAACAGGCACGATGTGAACCAGCTTACATTCAGGAGACAACCTCGTTGGGTGACAATCAGCTTTAAACTGGCCTTAACCTAGTTACGAAGGGCCTTGCGTGCCAAGTTCAAAAGGCTCTTCTTCATCAGTAGGTATCACATACACTTTAGAATGCATCACACAAGCTATTGACGTTACTTGTTGCACTTACTTCTGAACGCATCCCGATGATCAGAGTAAGCTTGTGCAGTACAGGGGGCATTCCCATCACCGCGGTGTTGTGGAAAAGGCACGTTCGACACTCGTGGGCTTTCTCCGGGTGACCCTGCTAACAGGCGGGCACATCCTGGTTCAAATTTAGTTTTATTCTATAATTTCAGGGTCTTCGCATGAATGTTACTTTCCCTTTCAATCACACTTCCTCTTTGTGTGTAGAAATAGATCCCTCTAATTGTCAGGCACGCCCAGACTGTGCACCTGTCAGCTGGAAAACCTCTCCAGTTTGAGCGAATAAACATCTCTACAAGGAGATTCCATCAGGCTATCTGAACAATATTATGTGTCTGATGCATAGCACTGTAAAACACTGAACAAGTGGTCAATAAATGAACATTATTCATTTATTCAATAAGTGGATATTGGATAAGTGAATAATATCGTAATGGATAAATTACTATTCAATAGTGTCTTCACCCACAACTTAGTCTTGATTATCCGTGCGGAAACCACGTGACTCTTTTTCTTCAGCCTCTATTTCACCTTATTCGCTCAACGATTTAACAAAAAGAGCCTCTTAACCCATCAAAAGAACACATTATATTAATGTCGAGTGGAATGATGGGGCCACCCCTTTTCACAGGATGCTGGCTTTCTTCCTCTGAAACTGATGCCTGGATGGCGGTGGCAGCTGTCCGTGTGGGACTGGGGCGCGCCCACGCTGCCCTATGTGGGGCTCACTTCTGACACCGGGGCGCTCCTTTCAGAAGGTGAGGAGGGCGCTGGGGGTCTGTGGATTCCGGATAAAACAGTAGTGACAAAGGGATGCCCTATAAATGTGCACTAGAATGTACTTTGAAAAACAGAGTTTTCTTTTTTTTAATCCCAAGTATAGCAAGTCCTTTTATAATTTTGCTCCTCCAAAATGGAAGGACAAAATTCATTGAAACATCAGGGCATGGTGAAATCGGCTATTTCCAGTCCCGGGAACGGAGCCGCTAAGATGCCCAGCATTCACATGCGAGGCAGACCAGGCCGGGCAGTGGCAGTGTGGGGGCTGGGACTTGAGTCCCAGGACCCCCACCATGACCACAGCATGAGATCGGCACGCTGCGCCATCCATTGAAGTGAAAGACACACTCCTTCAGCTCAAGGTTGGGGGAGCTGCTGGGCAGCTGTCCTCACTGCAAAACCACAGGCTGCTGAGGGCGGGGCCATCCCTGACACTTCATGGCACTGGCGGTCGCTCCGGAGAGGATGCAGCGGATACAGGGGCAAGAGTGAAAACCCGGCCTTTTCATACAGATCCCGCTTAACTGCTGATGACATGAAATGACCCCCAACAACCACAGAGCGAGGCACTTACAGGAATGCTCTGGAGACGTGAATACTACCGCTCGGCACCGCTCTCTGAGTCCCGGAGCCACTACCGGTGACGTTCAGCTTCACCAGAGCTCTGGGAGCCTGGGGACAGTGGGAAGGTGACACGTGTCCCCGTCCCTTTCGTGTCTAGAAATGGCTCATGGCCACGACCCACCCTCCTCATGTGAGCCAGACAGGGCTCCCCCGTCCATCTGATTGCCTAGCGACCAGGCTGGAGGCAGAGCCTCTTGAGTTCTCATTCTCAGTCTCACTGACGGTCAGACCGGCTGCTGGTTCCCACTGACCCACCAGAACAGGGTGGATGTGAACCCAGCCCCGGCTGCTCCTTCCCCCGGGTCCCAGAACCCGGCCCAGCACCCGCCTGAGCCTGCAGTGGTCCCGCTGGGCAGGCTGTCCTGACCCGCGACCTTCCAGCCTCATCTGCTCCTCTCGACAGAGAAAACCGCTTTTGCCTCATCTTTGAAAGGACATTTTCCTTTTTTCCTGAGTAAAACGTCTTTGTCATAGACTCACAGAGTGAGGAACACAGATGTTTTTTCTCATTTTTTTACCCATTCCATTCTTCATAAAATCAGGCATCTTTTCTTTTCCAAACTGTGCCTTTCACATGCATCAGAGAGAACAGAACAAATGGGAGCAAAGAAATGAACACAAAACTTGCGCTCTCCAAAAACTGGATTCTGAAGGAGGAGCAAACATATGGTTACAGGGCAAATGAAACACTCTTGACTGACTGGAGGGGGAAGTGACGTGGGCGTGCGAGTGTGGGGTGTGAGAGTGTGGGGTGTGCGTGGGGACGAGGAGCTGCCCGGACTCGACACCCCAGGGTGGCAGGGGCCTGGGGGGCTCTGTACAGACAGTGCTGCTCTTGGTGTGCACAGAGTGATGGGTAACTTCTGCTGCCGTGGATAGTTTGTTGTTGTACCCCAGATCTTGGGTGGGGGAGGTACGCAGGGCAGTCTCCCTCCTCAGGAAAATAAAATAAAAAACAACATCAAAATATGAAAGCCAGCATACACAGCAGAAATAGGAGGTGTGCCAGCTAATTCTAAAACTTCAATGAACACAAGTGCTTCTTAGATGAATGCAAACAAAAAATCATTGCTACATAGTTACAGAGGCACTCTCTACACGTACGTATATATATTTTTAAAAAAATGGTTCCCACTCTAGGGATCAGTTAATTGCATCTGAGTGAACTGACATATTTAACGTGCTTTCTGTGTCAGATCTGTCACCAAAGTTAGTGGGAAGAAGACAGCCCAGGGAAGAATGCTCTGTTGTGTCACGCCACAGCTGTATCAGGACATGGCTGTGTGGCCTGTGGCCCGGTGACGGTCAGATAGGCGTGGACAGTCCCAGGAACAAGGAGGACAAGCCCCTGATGGCCTGGAGGTGAGGACTGGATGGCAGGGGACAGGATTCAGAGGAAGAGAATGAGGCTTCTGTGTGAATTTCTGGAGCAGAACCTGGACACCAGTCTGGTCCCGGGATAGCAATGGAGCTAGTAGGCAAGGCCACTTTCTCATGGCCTTGCATGTTAAATTGTGCACCACTCTGAGCAGTCAGATGGCATCTCCTGCTGCCCTGGGACGTCTGTGTGGAAGCGGCCCGGGCACCCGTGGGTGGATGGTGGACAAGCGAATGCAAGACAGGCACACCCTGGAGTGGCGCCCAGCCGCCAAAGGCTGGACGGTGTGACACACGCTCCAACACGGATGAACCTGGGGCGCTCTGCTGCGGGAAATAGCCAGTCACGCAAGACGAACAGTGGGTGACCCCACTAACATGAGGTCCCGGGACGGCCCAGTTTCTGGAGGCAGAGAGCGGAACGGTGGGCCTGAGGGGCTGGGTGGGCGAGGGGCTCTTGCGATGGATGGAGACAGAGCCCCCACTCAACCAGATGAAGAGAATTCCGGAGGTGGGTGTGGCGATGGTGGCACAGCAGTGTAAATACAATTAATGCCACTGGACCTCGCGTTTAAAAGTGGCTGAGATGGCAACTTTAACTTACTGGCATTTTACCACAATATAAACTTGGGAAAATATTAAAAATATCAGATCTAGGGGAAAACCCACACGAGGATGCACTTATTTCATTTCCATAATACGTAACAGTGATACAGAAACACTCCAAGCTGCGATGTTTAAATGGAACAAAACATCCACGATCGGGTATATTTTCTTGCAAGAAGGACGGATTGTCTGTTTGGTTTGTGGAATCTACAGTTATGACCCTGCTTCTGTTCCCCACGCTGCCTTCTGGGCCTGGTGTCTGCGCCTGAGGGCTGTCCGGGCTGGTGGCCATGCAGAACCAGGCCGACACCTGCCCCCCACCTTGTCACTTCTGCTATGACTCTGTCCCCACCTCTGTCTGGACCAGGTTCCCCTCCGCAGAGGGGACTCGCTGTCCTGGCCCCGGGGGAGGAACCCTCTGGGGCCTGAAACCACTTAACCGCGGCAGTTAAACCTTACTTTCTCCTTGACAATCTTCTCCACCTTCAAAGTCAAAGTCATGTCAGTTCTCTCAGCAATGGACAATGCTGCATGCTCCCCACTAGCTCACCCCCGCCCACCCGCCCATCAACAGACTGTTCAGTTTCACAGCACTTTGCTCCTGGAGCATCCTCTTCAAATCCCCGACCAGCAGCTCGGGGCTAGGGCTGGTCCTTCCCTTATCTGTGCAGCCCAGCGCCGACTGAGGTTCGGAGCATGGCATTTGAAAGGGTGAACTCAGCTGCGAAGTTCCCATTCAGCTGCCTGTAGATTCCTCAAACTCGGACTCATCATGAAAAGTCAAGGACTTAAAGCCGGTGCCATTCTGAACTACTCAGCTAACGTGCGGTAGACTGTTCTGGAAGCCTTTCCATGGAGATGCGCTAATTTTTTCCATGGCAGACTCCAGCAAGGACATGAAGGTGGGGTGGGGTGGGGTGTTGTGCAGCCCCAGCCTGGGGCCAGGGGTCCCGGGAAACATGCTGCTCTGGCGCATGGCTCCCCAGCAGCACAAACAGGGGACTCACCAACATCTACAAAGGTGACATAGGGCCTTTCCATTCCGTAACCTCACCACAAAGCGATCCCATCACTAAACACACAGTTTACTATGTGATAATGACCTCTCACTGACTCCCTAACTATTAAATTTCAGGGTTCTGTACAGTGGCATCATTCCCACCAAAGAGAGGCCTGCTGAGTGTCACATGGGAAAATTTAGGTAAATCGTTGGCCTCAGTCATCAAATTATCTCCTTCCTGATACTCACGCCCATGTTTAACTGGGGCCCACAGCTGACCCGAGAGTCATTATCACCTTCATTCCACTGTTTGGCAGCAGAGGGTGACCACAGTGTAGGCACTGACTAGTGCTGAGACAGCATCAGAAACCTGCACACAGGAAGCGCCTATGAAATTGTGCTTCCTATAAGTTTCAGTACTGAATAAAAATGGTCGTAATATTCTATTATTGGGTAAACATGATATTTGAAGGCAAGAGTTGAGTAGCTTTCTGTGTGTACATGCATCACACATTTGGAATACTCAGCCACTTTCTCAAAGAGGAGGAACGCAAAACATCTCACATTTGCCCATTGTCCCAAGCGAGCAGCTCTCAGTCACGAGTCGCCCAGGCCCGTCTCAGGGCAGCGCTCGTATCCCCAGAGTCCCCCCACTTCTTCCAGTCTGTTCTGTCCTCACGGCACATGTCTGGGTTTGATGAGGCATTTGATGAATGCACAACGGGAACAACAGACAGAAATGCAACGCCAGCAGGACGGGCGTCGTGAATGCAGCTGCCGAAGGGCGCCCGCTCCCTGCTCGGCAGCCCAGACGGACTGCGTACCTCAGGTTCCTTCCCTCCTAATCCGCAGTCAAATATTAAACCTCCTGAAACCCAATTAAACCATATTTACCATCTCTCTGGGCTGCAGTGTCTTGAGCCGTCTCGATGCTTAGCTTCCCTGCACTGAAAGCTGGGGTGTGATAACACAGTAAAAGGTAAACATCTATCTGAATTCTGGTCACACAGTCAGTGTTCAAAAAGCAACTCCACTTCTGGGAGTCTATGGGAAGGAACCCCAAACACTGATCTGAAAGATCATGAGCACCCTATGTCCACTGCAGAGTTATGCACATTATGCACAGTGGCCAAGATACGGAAGCAGCCCGGGTGTCCATCGGCAGGTGCGTGAGTAAAACAACTGGGAGACGCTGACACAGTGGGACACTACTCAGTATTGAAAAGAAGGAAGTGTTGTCCTTTGCAACAGCAGGCGGGACCTGGAAAGTATTATCCTAAGCGAAATAAGCCGGAGAAAGACAAGTACCGTACGATTCACTCCTATGTAGAATCTAATGAACAAACTGAACTAACAAGCAAAACAGAGACAGACTCACAGACGGACAGCAGGCGGACAGCTCTAGGGGGCGGAGGGCGAGGCAGAACGAGAAAGGACTCATGGACACGGACAGCGAGGTGGTGATTTCAGGGGAGAGGATGTGGGGGAATGAAGAAGATGGTATAAGGGGATAAATGGTAATAGGAAGAAATACAATGACAATAAACTATTAAAAACTGCTTTGAGATTGGCGGGGGTTGGGGGGGAAGCGAACTCAGACTCCCAACACCTGTCAGGAGCGCCTGCTCGTGTGCTGGAGCCTGGGCGCCAGCCGCTCGCCGAGGAGCTCATCTCCCTCGCAGAGAAGCACTCGACCTCGAATGTTATCAGCCTCGGGAATGAATTTCTAAGCCGGGCTTTATCTCCTTCGAGTGAGATCCGCAAGAACGCCACGGGCAATAATCTATAGGAAATAATTTAGCCGTGGTCGCGCCTAGAGACAAAGGCAGAGAGTTGATAACTGCTTCAGACCCTTTCAGTTCTTACCATTTTGTGATTTACATTCACAAGCTCTCCTGGCAGACCCGTCAGCTGGTCAAATAATGAATCTATTTTTTATCTTGTCCTGCCCTGTGCTAATCTAAGAGCGGGCTCTCTTGCATGCAAATGAGAGAGATGAGAGCCTGCTGTGGGAATCAGCTGCGGGGGGGCCCAGGGGCAGCAGGCACTCCGGAGCCCAGTGAAGGCCAAGTTTAAACTGATAGGACTTCACTCTTTGTCCTGCATTTCCAAGGACTGAAGACGACTTCTTCGGTCACTTCGGTTGTGTCATCGGAGAGCGGAGGGCAGTTTGGGAACCTGGGAAAATGATTAGCCGCCTGATTAGGAAAACGTTTATCAGAATCTTCAATACGTTATACGTGGATGGCAAAAAGGTCTCCAGGATTGAGTGAGTGAGACAGCAAAGGAGAGTTGAAGGCGCGGGATGCTGAGAAAATGAACTGGAAGGGAATTAAGACGGTGGGGAGAGTGACGTCTCAACCTTTCTAGTCGGCGGTATTCCCTATCCTTCCCACACGCAACCTGAACTTCCCACAGGGAAATGAGAAACAGGGCTACTTGTATCTTGCAGGGTCCAGGGAAAGAAGCACGCCAGTCACACACAAGCAGCCAAGACGTTCTGCGTTCCTGGTAACAGCAGAGATTCCTCCTGAGGCACTTCGCTTAGAGACACTAAGAAATTGTCATAGTAACGTCATGTGAGCCTCTCGCTCCCATCACGAAGGCTTCTCCCTGATCGTCAGGTTTGAAAATGAATCCTCCCTTTGTCACAGAATGCTGGCTTCTTTGTTTGCAGAGCTCCTCTCCGTGTCTGTATGTCTGTCCCTTGGACTCGGATACAATTCGTTATCAAAGTCCCCTTGGCTCGATGGCTGAGGAGCAGCCGTGGAGTGACACGGAGAACTCAGTGTGGCTCCTCTGGCCCCAGAACTGCTCACTCTCGGACGATTCTGCCGTTTATCCATTTGACAAACGTTAAATAATGTTCAACCGCAGCCCTGGGGACACACCTGTGAACGCGCCAGGACCCTGGAGAGACGCACCCTTCCCTCTCACAAGGAAATGCAGAGCTCCGCCAAGGTTTTCACGGTTCTGCAAACGGTCACTGCAAGCTCAAGGCCGCAGCCGTCACTCACGGCGGTTTTACGATGGGGGGAGCCCGTCTCCCCCTCACAGCCCACATCAGAGTCTGGACAGTGACACTGCAGAAGCCGGGACAGCCGGCCTCCAGCAAGAGTGACACGGGGGGAGAGGAGCTCCCACGGGCTTCGTGGCAGGGGCGTCATCAGACTCTTTAACCAGAAAGGCGGTGGATGGAAGATCAGAACCCCGAAAGGGGAAGTTTGCACAAACTCAGAGATGAACTCTGTGTACGTCAATGCTCTTCTTTGTTACCTGCGTCAGTTCTGAATCTGACGGCTGTCACTCCATGTGATGGCAGTCACTTACAAAAAAAATCTCGATCATTCTACTTCCATTTCTGGAGTCTCAGTGATCTGGCTTCTGATTTGACTACTACGTTTGGGCTGAACTATTAACCAACACAATCTGCAATTCAAAGGGAAAATCAGAAGGCGAGATTTCTGGGCCTAGGAGGGTCTAGTCTGTACATGGGGGTTTTATTTCAAACTGACAGATTTCATGCTTGTCCTAATCATCCTATTTTTCTGAAAATTATATATGCAACTTGACAATGCATACTCTAAAGCTAGGTGAAAGATAAAACTTGGAGGAAAAATCTGTGAGAATAAAGAGATCTCATTTCCAGTACACTGTTGCCTAGGTAACAGGCCTAGCTAAACATTCTGAACGGGTGGGCGGGAATCATCTATATTCGGGGACTGAAGTCTGTGGTGAACGCAAGTTTCCATGGCGCCAGCAACTGCATCACTGTTTTTCTAGTATTTTTTTAGAACAAAGTCGTGTGTCAAATCGGCATATTTCAGGCTCAAATAAGTTAGCCAGTCAATCCCACCACGAGGGGACAGTCTTTCACATTTGATATGGAGACAAATATTCAACTTGTTGTAGGAAATTTTTAGTGCTCAAGGCCTTGAGCTCAAAATGTAGGGGGAAATGATTTAATAAAAGGACAGATTTTTTAGGTTAGGAAGTAACATCTTCTGTGACCAAGGCAAAAACTAAGCTCTGGAAGACAGTAAGGAGGCTCCTCAAAAAATTAAAAATGGAGCTACCCTGTGGTCCAGCCATTCTACTTCCGGGCATTTACAGGAAGAAAACAAAAACAGTAATTCAGAAAGACGTGTGAGCCCCCACGTCCCCTGCAGGGTCACTCCCAGTGGCCAGGATGCAGAGGCAACCCCAGCGCCCACCAATGGGAAGGCAGATAAAGATCCTGTGGCGCGTCTATGCGCGGGAATATGACTCAGCCGTAAAAGAGTGAAATCTTACCGTTTGCAACAACGTGGGTGGACGCACACACAAAGATCCTGCTAAGTAAGAGTAGTCAGACAACGACAAGGTTCGTACGATCTCATGTGTATGAAACTTAAAGCAAAATCAAAACAAACAAAACAGAAACGCACCCCCGGACACAGAGCAGGAGCTGATGTTGCCAAGGGGGGGGCGGGGGGGGGACTCTCCGAAAAGGTGCTGCGTCATCTCCAAAAAGAATAAAACCTGTGTGAACGGTGCTGAGACTGACTGACTCTCTGTCCCCGTGCAGGATGAGCTTCTCGTAAGCTGCGTCCGCGTAGCCCATTCCTTTTACTCTTTAAGGAACATGCTTATAATGATGTTTTAGAACTAAAGTTATGGGGAAAGGATTACAAAATTTAACTTACAACCAAGGAAAAAAAAACAAGAGAAAACCTTGATCACTTTGGTACGGCGCACCTCAAGTTCCGTGTCTGTGGGTGAGTGGGGACTTGAACTAGACGGTGTCTACCACCCACTTCAACGCCGACATTTTCAGGTCAAATGGAATTTAGCTACTTTCCTATTTTCACTCATCTTGGTGGGGAAATATGTGCTGATTTTCCTTTATAGATAAACTTGACAGTGATTGTATAACAATGATGCTGATTTCCTAATGATAATAATGAATGAGCACCAAACTGTAAATTCAGTGGATGGGACAGCCAACCACGTGACGAACAGCTGAGCACTGATGTGTATGTGTGGTCATGCGTGTGTCTGTGTGTATGTACACAGGTGCACTTGCTGTGACAATACGAGGGTTGCTTAATCGAATTACTTAGAGAGTTATGAGCCACATTTCTAGCTGCCTGAACTCTACGCGTGCTGGTCTCACTCACACATGATTCTGAAACGTCCGTCTCTCATGATCAGGGCCGACGTGATTGCCATCCAGACCATGGCAACATATCGCCTGACACGCGGAGAACAGCTCCGTCCTTCCCGGAGAATGCTGGGAGAAGGCCGAGTCACCATCACGTACCGCAGGCACAGAGCGATACCCGGTAAGTCATTTACTCACGATGTCCTCCAACAGAGAAACCTCCAGCCCTAAGATGTACTTTTGGAGAATATAATTCCCATGTAAGATCTAAAGAAGTCTGCTAAATACCAAGACCAGAAAAGTCTCTCGGGGCCAGATGAAGCTCAGTGAGCGATCAGGCCCCGTTAGCGTGTGGCCTGAGGAAGAGAAGACGGTGTTTTTGAGACACGGCGTCCCACGCATTGCACAACAACAGGTGTGGGACAGAAAAGGGAAAGCTCAGGAAACCGCGCCTGGACTATTAGCGTGTGTTACCCGACACAGTTAAGCAATACTAATAGCACCTTAAAAAAAAAGGATCTCAAGTCCTTCTGGCACTTGAGGAAATTATTCTTAAGCCACTATAAAGTTTCATAAATCATAGCTCTACTGCTCTGAAAAAAATTAGTTTATCTTTCTAATTTGCACTCAGAAAGCCTGGATTAAGTCCCCTAAGTTCCAGGCTCTTCGGAGATGACAAATTTTCAAACACCGGAGCGTAAAGTGGGCCCGGGTTCAGCACGGACTCAGCTCCATGGGGCTGCGGTCCGAGGTCCCCAGCCCAAGGGCCAGGCTGGGTTTCCTGCCGGAGGGGCTGGTGGCTCTGGGAGTGGGGACGCAAGCTGAGTAGACTGCTGTTCCCGTTGGGATGGTCTTTCATTTTGTTTGTTTGCTCTCCAATGTCTACACCACAAAGAACAAGACTCAGAGTTGTTGTTAAAGCCGACGGTTCAACTGTGTGCAGGCCACGGAGTGGGGGCTCCACAAATGCCCTTTTCTTATCCCTATTCCGCTGTCCTCGCTGCCCCTGCCCCCAGTAAAAACAGAAGGAAATAGAAGAAAAAGGAAGTTACAGAGTGGCTGACATTTTCAAAAGAAAAACCAGCTTCGTGACATGGTTTTGTAACCAGTTTTTCTTTACTGAGTGCTTTGAGTCTTCCCATTTGAAGGAAAGCCATCACACACATATGTTCAATTGAAAGAGACACGTATTTATAGCCTTTGAAGTCGAATTTTAAAATGAAAAGGAATTGTTTGGCAGGTTGAGTTTACGATATGAGATATTTCTCCCTTTGGCAAAACATGGACGTCAAGGCTTCTTACATCCACGGCTCAGAATAGTTACAAAAGTAATTTTAAACGCTTCCGTACGAAGCCCTGTTTCTGAAACTATTAGAAGAGGTGTGATCATGTAATTTAAAAGAAGCGTCTAAAAATTAGACCAGATAGCTCTGCAGCAACCTGTAAACGTCGCTACGATGGTAAAGGTTTGCCTCCCGAGACGCAGAGAGGAGAGAATTCAGTTTTCTCTCCGGAGCGGTGGGCTCTCCCTGCGTCCCAGGACCAGGTCCGTGTCCTTACTTCCGTTTTCCTAGGGAACACAAATGGGTGAGAGAGGGTTCCCCACAGACCCGAGGCAGAACTCGGTCTCTCAGCACGACCCGAGTCAGCGGTTCTCAATCTCTTTCTTCAACTTGTCGCTGCATTAAGGAGTCTCTTTAGACGCGTTTTCCTGATCCCCTCCCCCCATGGAACTGTAATGCAACACAAACACAGCATCACTGTTCACGGACCGTGTGTATCTGTCTGTGCTTTAAACATGTTTCCATCTTCATGCACATGCAGTTGACATACCTCCTTGTGTGGGTTTAAGACATACAACATGTTGACTTGATACACTCATCTATTGTGAAATGCTGTCCACCCCAGCGTTTGCTGGCACCTCCATCATGGCACCTAATGACCGTTCCTTTTCTCGTAGCGAGGATATTTCAGATCTGCTCTCCTCACCACTGTTCAGGTCGCGGTGTTGGGAATTGCAGGCGCCACGTGGCCTGTCAGAGCTCTGGACCTCGTCCATTAGGACCCACACCTCCTCATCCGCCCCACGCGCCAGGCCCTGGAAAGCAGCGGTCTGCTCTGAGGGTGAGTCAGGCCTTTAGATCCCACAGGGGAGTGACAGCACTCAGTATCCATCCTTCTCTGGCCCATCTCACTTGGGTGGAGGCCCTCCGGGTCCATCCACGCTGTTGCAAATGGCACGCTTTCGTCCACGTTTCTGGCTGACAACACCCCATGGTGCTTGTGCACCACGCCTTCTTTGCCCACTCACCTGCCGGCAGACATGCACATGGCTTCCATGTAGTGGCCGATGTGACCGATGCTGCAATGCACACGGAAGTGCATGCATCGTGTCTGTATCCTGCTTTGGATGCAGATGGAGGAGTGGGATCACTGGGCCGTCAGGATTGTTCTGGGAGACAGTGGCCGCACCTCCCTGGATGGTCGCATTTCAAGGGGGGGCTCCCAAGTCCTTCTGAAAGGCAGTTCTGGGCTGTAACACTGGCAAGAGGCCTTTAGGAAGATTTGCAGCTCGAGAGGGCAGAGAAAGAACTCACAGGGATGAGATTTATTCAAACCGAGGTGCACATTAAAGCCCTCTTGGCCACATTCAGTCCCTTAAAATAGCCAGAACTCTTACCTAAGAAAATCACATTGTTCTTTATGGCTCTGGTTACTAGTGTACCTGCCACCATTACCCTAGCTGATACAAGAAGGTATAAGTTAGATTTCATAGTTTTCTTCTAAAATAAAACACTTTAGCAATGTGATCTCCTGTTTTGCTTTCTAGGTGGTTCTGCATTTTTTTTTTTTCAGATTAAAAACAGCAGGACAATAATGTAGCAAGTTCGTGAGAGAGTAGAGGGACTTGGGTCTGGGAGTAGAGCAATACCAGGCGGCCAGAGGAAAGCCGGAGAAGACGACGGAAAGAATGTCACCGCCCCTCCACGCCCCGCTCAAAACCCCGGACACCACTGACTTCCCTCCCTTCTCGCCGCCCGCCTCCTTGCAGACCTGGGAGCTGCTGACCCCCGCGCCCCTCTGACCGAGGTCCCCACCACAGGGCCTTCCTAGGGCGGTGGTGAGGAGCAAACACGGTCACCAAAGAACATAGCTGAGAAAGGAAGTCGCCCAGCCCTGAAGTGACAACTTCCGAAAGTGTGCATTTTCCAACAAGCTCTCCTTTCCCTGGCGCACTTTGCCCCAGCTCTCAAAAGCAGCGGGGCAGAGCCAGCCCCTGGCCAGTTCACAGTACCCTCCTGCCCTCCTCGTTGCCTTCCTTGGGCGAGGGCCCACGCTCAGTAGTACCTGACTGGACATTTCTTTGGTATTCCCTCAGGGTTTCTGTCTTAGGGGCCCCGAGAGCCCCACATGCCGGTAACAAGGGAATGCCCCTCGATAAAGTAACTGCCAAATGTGGGGACTGGGTCAAGGTCCCCAACTCCAGCAGGCGAGGGGTGTAACACGTGCCAGTTGGAAACGCCTTGGCTCTGATGGGACCCGGATGATAGTCCATCAGACTGACTCTCAGTTGGGAGGACGTTTTCCATTGCAATCAGTGGTTTTGGGAAGTTTACAGAAAGAACCCAAGTATTTTTCGTGGTTTTCGGGAGAGGAAGCGGACATACACACGGGCCGTTCCTTGTTCATTTCTAACCCGGTCATTTGGCCCCCAGTGCACATTTTGCACCTTGTATGTAAATAAAAGGAAGTGAGTATCGCTAATACTTTATCCCACAAGTAGTCTGGACTTTAATCGGACCTCCCGAAAGAAAAGCAATACATCCACACACATTCAGGGCCATAACCAGCCCGTGAAAACTGCACAGCTAATCACAGTGCCGAGATAATCAAAACCGTACACATTTTCCTCCCCATGTTTCTCTGCTTCGGGCTTTCTCTTTAAAATCTGGTCTCCGCCTGGTGGGGCCTGCGGAGGAAGCAGAGAGGACGATTCTCGCGTGGGCAGCTTCTGACTTTCCCCTCAGGGGGCTCAGTTCTGCACCGTGGGCTTTCCAACTAAACTCTCTGGGGCACCGGTCACTTGCAACCTCGCCTCCCAGGTGAAGGTGTCAGGTGGACACACTCGTTTCTCTGTTGCCTTTGCTCACCCTGAACACAGTGGGGAGTGCATGCAGGCCCCCACAGTGAATCCTGAGCGAACCCCAGCCTCCCATGGGCCCCCCTCCCTTCTGGACTAGCAGTACGGGCTGAGGCTCAGGGTGGAACCTCCGCTTCCAGGGGCCAAGCTTTTCATGGCCGTCCTCATGGTTCTCAGAATCACCACATGGATTTTTCCCTCCTAGGCCTTGTCGAATCAATGTCCCTAAAAATCTATGTCTGTGGTAGTTTTATCTGGCATGTGGGTCTTTTTCCTTTAGCGCTTTACATGGGAGATTCTAAACATCCTTTTGTTGTATTTTATTTTCAATGTCTTTTTACTTGTTGAATGAATGAAGTTTGGGGTGTTTGTGGAGGAAACTGGAGCAGGATGCATGTGGGAGAAAAGCCACAGAGGTTGAGACACGAGATACTTCCTTGGACAAGAAGGAGCATGCCACAAATTGTTGGAAAAATGCATCTTTCATCCATGGGCTGGACATGTTTATTTTTAACTCTTCATAAAAAAAGCATGCTATTGGGCAAATGAGATTACTGTCTTTCTTGTACCTTGAAGTTAATAGAAGTATAACCGCATGATTTTCAAAATTGTGTATGTTTGTGTGTGTGTGCCTTTTTCAAAGGCCTATGCTTTGTAGCTGCATAGGAGGCCAATGTCGGTCCTCTGCCCACACGGGTGCCCTGCACGTGCGGGGCAGCCAGACAGGTTCAGGAGGGCAGTGAGAACTTCAGGAGAGGGCTGGGCGGGCGGAGAGATCGGGAGACACGCCTGTGATGGAGGTTCTGGGACCAGAATTCTTCCTCTGAGCTGGGCACTGGTGGCCACGGTTTGGGACACAACACAGGTGTGGGCCAGGCAAGGTCTGGGAGCCAGAGAAGGCAGTTTACCTCCATCCCAAGCCCCTCTGCTGGGAGAGAGTGTTCCTCTAATGGAAGTTCTCCGGTCTACGGTACATCTGAACATCACCCGTCCTGTTTCAGTACCAGCCAGTGAGGCCTCGAGTGCAGCCCAGGAGGGGAGGCCTGGATGCAGGGGCGGGCGCGATGCAGCTGCTTCCTGCTCACCACACGGACCCCCCGGAAGACAGGAGGTCAGGGAACATCGCTGACGGCAACAGAAGTGAAGCCGGAATGCTTCGTGTGTGTGGCATTCGATGGACTGTTTCCCACCACAGCTGCCTTTGGCGTCTTCATCTCCACACGGGGAACCCACCAGCTCAGCGTGCTGGCGGTGGGTGACCGTCACAGACAACAAGTGTCTCGAGCACACCTGGCTCCCAGGTGTCGGTTCCCTTCCTCAGTACTGGCGACCAGTGGTGGCTGATTCCGGGGGTGGGGGTCAGGACACACACAAGGGGAGTCCGGAGCATTTCAGTGTGGATGGGCGAGGAAGTGTCCCCAAACCACGAAACAGCCGCGACCAGAGCAAACCCACGGGAAGGGGGTAAATCGAACAGCACAGCAGCCTAAACCGACCCCCATCCAACCCCCACTGTCTCGAGCTAGAACAATTAGAGAAAAAAGGAATTGTGGACTTTAATACAGAGTATAAAATAAATATCCTTGAGTCCATCCTCAAGATGTGAATAAATAAATTGGGAGAGAAACAAATTTCCTATTCAGGAGAACACAGGCTAATGCATGCGGAGAGGTCGCCCTCTGGGAGGGGGGTCCGTCCCCCGAGCTACCCCACACCCCGCCCCAGGTGCAGGCTGTGCGCAGGACCTACTCTGAGGAATGCGGTCGGGAGGGAGGGAAGAAGCAGAGGAGTACCGAACATGGCTCCTCCAGGTGAGTCGGCGTGGCCAACCGCGTGCTGCCTCCGGTGGACTGGGCGGTCTCTTGGCACGGAAGCAGCGCTTTATCCCTGAGGCTCTCCCCGAGTCCTCAACCCCAGACACGTCACAACGAAGACACCAGACAACCCTGATCTAGGGACATTACACAGAAGCCCCATGCCCCTCTTCAACAGTGCCCGCCACCGGAGGACAAGGTGAGTCTGGGAAATGGTGACAGTTGAGGGCTGCCCAGGGAGGCATGATGACTGAGGGTGACGTGACGACTGGGTTGGGGTGCTGGAAAGTGGAGGAGCGCTGGAAAAGGGGGGAGGGGGGCAGTACTGATAGTGGTGTGTGGGTGTGGGGTCATTGAGTGATGATGAGAGAAGTTAGTGGGGGACAAGGAAGAGGGGTATATAAAACCTCTGCACTATCTTTTTAAAAGTATTTTGTTCAATTTTTAGAGAGAGGGGAAGGAAGGGAGGAAGGTGAAGAGAAGCATGCCCCTGACCTAGGACCTGGCCCACAACTCAGGCATGTGCCCTGACTGGGAATTGAACTGGTGAACCTTTGGTTTGCAGGCCAACACTCAACCCACTGAACCACGCCAGCCAGGACAAAATCTCGGCACTGTCTCTGCAGTTCTCTGGAAAACAAAGCTTTGGGTATGTACATGTCCCCTTATTCTGCTCCGTTTGGGTGCCCCCATAAGCTAGAGTACAGGGCTAGACAGGACTGAGGCACCTCCAACACCAGCCCTGGTGTAAGGTGTAAACCCAACACTCTTCTAAAAAATGTGGACTGAAAACAGAAACTTCCAGAACTGCGCCAGAGCCTGTTCCCTCCTATTACATACTATCATCATTGAATTCATCTGATTTAATTTTCCTGTGTACAAGAGTGATTCACGGACATAGCAAGTTTTTCTTGTCTAAACATATTACAGAGCCATGACAGTTTAATAAGACATTTCATTTCAATTAGGTTAGAAGGAAAAACTTCTCCCCTTCCCCCTGCAGGGAGGGGATGGCGAGGCGGGATTTTCCTGGGGCCCTTGTCCTCTTTGATGAATCTGCTGTCACCAAAAACCCTGGAAGTTGGACTCGCTAAAGGATATTTCGTTTACATATACATGCACGTATTTTTCTTGTGTTTTAAATCAGAAACTGTTAATGAGGCATTAAGAAGGGAACTCTCAATTTCTATGTTTATTTAGAAGACTTTGATATCCCCTCTTAATAGACTTGATAAATACTATTTAGGCAAAAGCTGACATACGTGATGAGAATACCAAAGGCATTCTCAACGAAGAGGCACGGCCGAGCCGCATGTGAACCTGAACAACACGTGCAACAGAAACACAGCCTTGGCTGGTCGGCGTCCCCTCTCCCCACTCCTTCTGCCCCCCCCCACCATCTGGAGTGTACGGCTCACAGGACAGAGCCCCCCCCCAACATGGGCCCTGCTGTCACATGTAAGTTACCCGTCTTCTCTAACTGAGAAGGAAAGACAAGACAGCCCCTGACACGTGCCCAGAGGTCAGAGGCAGAGGTGAGCACTTTCTGGTGACACTGTTGGGCATCAGGATAAACAGAAGTATGAGCCCCACTGGGCTGAGGTCACGGAAACCCCTTGTGGGGAGGAAGGGAGCCGGGGCAGAAACCAGGAGGGGGCTGAGCGCCGGCTGGCTGGACTGACCACGGGGGCCGGGATCCCAGCAAGTCCAGAAACACTGGGCTGCTCGGCCTGGTCCGAGTGGCGTGTGCTGTCAGGGCATGAGAGAACACACGGGGGAACAGAGGGGACAGGCAGGGGGCTGGGAAGCCAGGTGAGGGAGGGTGGTCTTCACCCTTACACGTGTTGTTCACGTTCACATGCGGCTCGGCCGTGCCTCTTTGTTGAGAATGAGTTTGGGATTCTCATCACGTATGTCGGCTTTTGCCTTAATAGTATTTATCAAGTCTATTAAGAAGGGATATCAAAGTCTTCTAAATAAACATAGAAATTGAGAGTTCCCTTCTTAATGCCTCATTGAGTAGGGGCTAGATGATGGGGCAGTTTTATGTGACAAGGAGATCACCGGGGCCACGTGAGGGGCGGAAGCAGAGCCGGGGAAAAGGCTGCTGAGGATTCTTCTCTGATCAATGGCAGCCTGGTCTAGGCTGGCCCAGCGGGGACGAAAGCGAGAGAACCCAGGCAGATGGAGAAACCAGGGAAGGGCCAGAGCGGGTGGAGCTGAAGGCGGGATTGGCCTGAGGGTCCTGGAGGGGCAGGAGAAACCAGAGAGAGGGGGAGAGGCGGGGCAGTGCGAGGCTGCTGCAGGAGACACAGAAAGCGGGTGTGGATGTCTTCAGGTGCATTCACTGTGATGAGCCCCTTACAGACCATGCCCACGGACAGGTGGGAATGCAGCAGTAGGATTTAAGACACGCACGTGTCGCCGTGAAACCCTAACTACACTAAAAACACGACAGCACAGAACGAAGTCCGCAAGGCGATGCTCCAAGTTTCCGACAGCACGTCCACGAGGAGCTAGTTCAGGGGCCATTTGCACGTATAGAGTGTCCGTTATCTATACAGTGATTTGCGGGAAACAGCGTGTCACCTTGGCTGGTGTGTCCCCCACTGTCTGCAGTGACTTTGACTTTGTTCAGGTTTCCTGGCTGCCCTGTGGATTCGTACGGAGCCCCTTCGGTGTACACCAGCCTCTGGGTGCCCACGGGTGTGGGATGCCCAGCTGGTCAGAGAGGTCAGGGAGGGCAGGCTGGACTAGGTCCTGCCACACCTCTCTCCTCCGACCACTGATTCTGCTGCTCTCACGCCTATAACTCATCTCCCTTCCACATTTTGAGGCAGAGGTCTTTCCTTTGTCCTTGGCCGTGTTATGGGTTTGAAAGAGTGGGCTTTAATGCGTGGAATCGGGTACCTGTCTTCCAGGAGGGCCCAGAGAGCCAAAAGGAGAACTAGTCAGGGACTAGTAATGGCAGAAAGCAGCTCTCACCCCTGGGGGTGCAGGGAGGGAGGGGAGGGGGTTGCAGAGCCTGAAGCAGAGAGGAGGGACCCTGTGTGGTGGGGGCTGAAGGTGCGGGGGAGGGGCCCGGTCGGAGTTGGAGCCTGGGGAGGGTGCACACACCACAGAGACTGTCCCAGTGGGTGGTGGGCACAGCGTACCTCCACTCCGCTTTTAATGGTTTTGTTCCTTTTCTTTCTGTTTCATAATTGTGTCGAAACCACTCCAAATCTACTTTGGTCTGCCCTGTAGAGGGAGGGGAAGCCATCCCCCCAGCCCCCAGGGAGGGGTCCGCTTGAGTCTGTTGCACAGGTGCTTGGACACGGGGCACCTGCTGCATGATCAGAGCGGTGTCAGTCACTCCAGGGACAGGCCAGGTAAACTCTCGGTGCTTTGATTCTATCATCTGTAAATCTAAGAGCATGAGGAAATTATCTAGAAGATTAGCTAAGTGTATGCATGTCGTTCTGCTGAGCTTTCATTTATTTTTCAAATGCTCTCCCTTTCACAGGTGGGCAAAGTGGAAGGGGGTTGGGGTGAGGGTGGGAGGTGGGGACCAGTAGGGGGTGGGGGGGAAATGGAGATGGCTGTACTTGAACAACAGCAACAAATAAATAAAAAATCAATGTTTCCCTTATCATTGAATTTATTGGGGTGAGACTGGCTTATCAGTATAGCCAATTTTGTGCATTAATTTTGTACAGTAAACAGGTTTCAGGTGTGCAATTCCATAACCTCCAGGTGCACACCATCTGTACACTGTATTGTGAGTTCACACCCAAGTCAGGTCTCCGCCCACCACCATTTACACCCCCCCATACTCACCCTCCTCCACCTCTTAGTCCTTCTACTGAGCTTTTAAAAATTCCATCTACTCCATAATTTTGAGTTATAATACTTCTTAGGCTGCCCATAATAACCACAAAGCTATCAGAAAAAAGTGGAGTTTGGCAGTTGCTAAAATCTAAGTTTTATAACATTGTCCATCTACGTGAATGGAGGTCATGGCCCCTATTAGGACATCTCTACAGTCGTGGTCAGGGCCGGATAAAACAACCAAATTATCATGCATTACTTTGTATCACGTTAAAGAGAAAAGCGCTTAATGACTCTCACAACGCGGGTAGTGGCGAATGCTGATAGCGGTGCAGCACTCTCCGCAACGTTTAAGCACCTCTGTAATTCCCCTGTTCTCATTCTCTCTAAGCTCCAGGAAAGTGTAACTCCCACCAGGCATTTGATTACTCACCCTGCGGGGGCAGGGGTGGATGCAAAATGCAGGAGCCCACCTCTGTGGGTGCCACAGGTGTCACTGGGTGCAGACATGCTGGATGACACGGGACTCTAATTGGCTGCTGAGAGTCCCTGGGTTGTGTGCTGAGGTTTCATTTTTGAAGTGTCCTCTGCTCACTGTTAACACCGATAAATAGATTGTTTGCTCCAAAATCCAAAACCTCCATGCCATGTAAGCCATATACAACGCAGCTGTTATAAATTACTCGGTGCTCCTTTAAATATTGCATGTTAATTCACATAAGGTGAGATGGAACCATGAGAAATTAGTTGCATAATTTGCCTACACATTGATCTGAAACACAAGCTTAGATGTAGCATTGTTTGGAGAAATTCCTGGGAAAATTATTCTCTTTCTCTCTCTCTTTCTTTCTGTCGTACTGCAAAGCGAAAGGGCGCCAGTTCGATTCCTGGTCAGGGAACAAATGAGAGGCAACCAATTGATGTTTCTCTGCCTCTCTTTCTCCCTCCTTTTCCCTCTCTCTAAATAAAATCTTTTTTAAATGCTAAGAAAAAAGGAGAAAGACTAACAGGATAAGTGCACACAAAGTATATCTCCCTCTAGATATTCATCGATTTCAAAGTGAAACGAGTGACCTTACAACAGAGACGCTTCCGACACCACCAGTCACAACACCGCGAGGTCCCGTCACCTGTGAGTCGAGCTAAAAAGGGCTCACCCCGCTGTGGCGTTCTGCCCCCAAAATGCGTAAGTCAGCCAGACCATGAGAAAACACCAGTCAGGCCCAAACTGACAGACACCGTGCAGAACAGCCATGACCTTCCAAATCGTCACGGTCACCACAGTCAAGGAAAGACAGAGAAGCTTCCACAGGTGGGAGCCATGGAGACGCGATGGCATCATGGAATTTGGGGCCCTGGGTGGAACTCTGGGACAGGAATGTTGTGGCGGAAAATCTGGTGGACTCTCAACATTTAGGTAATAATTTTACGTTGACAATAAGGTCTTCTTTCTGACAAATGCACCCTGGTTATGTACGAGGTTGGCTCTAGAAGGAGGAGGGCGAAGGTCTTGTGGGCTGCCTCAGATGAAAACTTTACAAATAACTCGCTGCTAAGCCCTGAGATGTAGCACACGTGGAGTGACCATGGGTCTGGGGACCTCTGATGAGGTCCAGGAAGGAGGACAAGGACCCAGGGGTGGCCAGGGATCCCGGTGAGCCCGCGTCCCTGACCAGGAGAGCAGGTCCAAGCCCTGAGGACACAAAGCCCACTGCCCTGTGTGAGTTAAGTGCCGCCCTCCAGGGCTGTGACCCCTGCCAGGACACAATGATGTTTAAATGCGTCCATCTGGGGGGACCGCAGAGACCTTGACCAGCAGACACACGCTGGGTAGCTGGGAGGAACGGGCCAGTGCTTCGGGAAGACAGTTGGAATGGCATCCACATTCGTATTGCAAAGAGGACAGGGGAATGGAATCTGGGGTCCTGAGGCACAAAATAACTCTCCGTGAATCTGTGTGGATAGAAATAAATGACTGAAAAATAATGGGAGGGAAGAGAGGCGCCCCCGTGGGGAAGCACTCTAGGTGACTTACAGGGACCCCACCCTGGGTGCAAGCCACCCACATGCCGTGTGGCCCACAGCACCCGCCTCCTGGGGACCACAGCCGGGCAAGGAGGTTGGGGCAGGAGCTTGACAGCGGGGACACCGGGCTAACTCCCCCTCGGCCAGGGGACCCGGTCCACACCGATAGCAGTGAGTCTGCAGGTGGGATGCCCCCTGGGTGGGATGAGCTCGGAAGGGAACGTTCCCTCTGGATCTTCCTCCCCACACACGTCTCCCAGGTGCAGCCACGAGAAGAGTGTCAGACAAATCGCAGCTGAGACACAGTCCACGGAAGACCTGACCGGTGAGCTTCAAATCTGTCCAGGTCGCCAACAACGAGGAAAGTCTTAACCGGGGAGTTCGCAGGGCCCGGAAGAGCCCTGGCAGAGGGGACGTTCTGTGGGGCCCAGGGACCAGAAGGGGTCGTTTGGTGGGAGCTGGGGGTGTTGGTATGGACCTCAGGGAATCACGGTGACCAGTGCTGGTTCAGGGAAGGCAAGGAAGGCGCCCTTCTAACGCGAGACGCTGGCGGGGAGAACTTGCTGTGAGCTCTCTACAGACGCTCTGTCTTGTCTTCACAACTTTTTGTAAAAGACTCGGAAGAAGAAGTTTGTTTAAAAAAACTTGATCTGGGAAGCCACGTTTATTTAGAATGCTACTACATGTTTAATACACTATTTAGTAATATATCAATCAATATTGTTACTTTATAATAATTTGAACGAATATGTTAATTTATGGACTAAATTTTATCAATGTATTTATAAATTATCATGAATATTACATTAATAAAGTATTGATGGATTACTTTTACCTACTTCAACTACTACATAGCTGATAACCTATGGTTAATTTTAAGCAGTAGTGAGCACTTTGGGTCCTAAAATTTCAGTGACTTACGGGTGGAGAATTTAAGTTTAACGTTTCTCCCCACCCTGTGGGATTTTGATAGAACCGGGAGCCTGGCGTTAGCACACTGCCTCAGGGAGGTTTCGGGCTGGCCCACAGGAGGCCTGGGGAGGTGGAGCTGCCGTCTGGGGTTCCAGGAGTAAAGGTCCCCACTGCTGCTGGGGTGAGCGACTGTGTCTGTGGCTGAGAACCAGCTGGGTGGCTAACCCAGGACTCTGTCTGTCAGTGTCAGTGAAGCTCCCTGGAGGGGGACCCAGGGGGGCACAGCTCCTGTCCCTGCACTGTTAGGGCTGTGACACAGACCACACGGTGTCACTGCTTCCAGGCGGGACAGGGGAGGAGACGATATTTGCGGAGACAATATTTGCAATTCCTCTGCCTAAAAAGAAGCAACCATTCACGGTTCACGCCTCCCACTGCTCCTTTCCCTGGACCCCTCCTAGTCGGTACCTCCAGGACCCTCGTCCTGTGGTTTTGTTTGTGGGAAGCAGGCCACGCTGACGTTTCCAGAGTCAACACGTGCGTGTTTCGCGTCCGGCACTGACTGTGACACTGAGTTTTTCTGGTTGGTCTTCCTCTGGGGTGCACGAGTCCCACTTTCCCGCCTCCTGCCTCACCAGTGCCCCACACTCCCCTGCCTCTCACGGAAAGAGTGGGTTCAGCCTGACTGACTCTATGGCGCTCTGAGTGTATGGTGCAGGAACCTCGTGGCCCCGTGCAAGAGGAAAGACGTGTAAGTGTGCATACAAATATTTCCCTGCACAGACACCAGAGGACGATGGGGTTGCCTCCCCGACATCCCTCAGCAAAAGGCGGAGGAAAGGAAGCTGGGGTTTGAATTCCTGACCCCAGGACCAGGGCCAGCATTTGTCTCTCCCTGACCAACGGTGTGATAATTGATGTAAAGTCAGGAAGTCCAGAACAGGCTCGTGAAAGGGGAGGACATATTTTTGGTGCCACTCTATGATATCACTGGGAACAATGAGAAAGTCCCTTGAACAGAAACTTAATTCCGTTAAACAAACATTACCAAAGATATCAGTTATTGACTCAGGAGCATTGGGGCATACAGAGTTCTTTATCTAGAGAGCTCGGTGGGCACCCCCGGACCAGTGATGGGTCCGACCTCATTCCTCCCAGTCCAGACCCTGTAACTCCACACTCAGACCGCCTCCGCTCCCTGCTCGCAGCCCGCCCCTGGAACAGGGATGCAGGAATCACGATAAAACAGCTCTGAGCACAAACACTCCTTGACTGATAAAGTTGGAAAACTCAGGTATCTGTTCAACCTTAAAGATGCTACCTGCCATTGTTTTTAAGTGTAGAAAAAGAAATCTCAACGTCAGCTCCTAGCATGCACAGTGTCAATTAAAGTTGATCTGAATTTACTGGTTTTTATGGTTGGACACCGTCAGGTCCACTCACTTCCTGGGTATAAAGCAAGGCTCCTGAGTGTCAAATGCTTGGGAAGGAATCTCAACAAATCCTCACAGCAGCCTCACACATTCACCCTTGAGGAGCTCAAGGCTCAGAAAGACTACATAAGTTGTTCAAGATCACACTGCTAGTAAATGGTTCAGCCTACGTGCGTTTGATTGTACAATCTGCACACACAGAGCCTCGTAGGAAGGACAGAGGGGTCTCCAGCATCCGTGTGCCCGTTGGCAGTTGCAGCAAGACCAGGGGAGGGCTCTGGACCCTGATTAAGCGTAGTTCTAGAGAAACACCTGCTCCATGATTAATCAATGCAACCGTCTGCTGTTGTGTGTCTCCACGTGATGGAACTTGACACTCTGATGCTTCCTTTGCTCCCAAAACCTCGTTTTGGTTCCAGATGACACGGAGGGCCATATAATTCTGGTATGCGTTTGGTATGTTAACGGTGGCTATGGAAAAGCTTTCCAAACTCCAAAATCCAATAAAGGCCATATGCCTTTCAAGGGGAAAGAGAATTTGAGGGTAGGCCAGGGGGAATCACTGTGTGGAAGATGGACAGTCTGCAGCAAGATAATTCCATGTGACTCAGACTGTCCCCCTGGGAGGGACATCGGAGATATCCCTGTCCCTGTCTCAGGAAGTCTACCCAGAGACCATGCACTCATCAGCAGTTCCTAATGTCACTTAGACTAGAGCAACGTGTCTTCTGTAATGTGACCCCAGGACTCCCGGAAGCCATGGCTGATGGCTCGCAGGGCCCTGGCCCCGAGACCACCAATGCGCCTCCAGCCCCAGGGGATGGCCCCGGACAAGGAGGGTCCCGTGGGCGTTCGCTGCACTAGGTGGGCGGGAGCCAGCTCCGTGTTTCCAGTGCACAGAAGTGTCGCCGAGAGAAACTGAAACATTGCATTGTGGGAAGTCCAGTAAATACCGTACCCCAGGAGAAACCCAGCCTGGGCAGAAAAAGCAATTGTCTTCTCAGGGATAAATCACTGTTTTTCCAAAAGTCAAATGTGTTAATACCATGTATTTGCAAAAGCGGAACTTGAAAACAGCAGCACGGACGTGAACAGAATTTCAAAAGGAAGATCTCTTACCGAGTCCACTTCAGACACTCATCTGTTTATTAAAATGACTCTGCGGAGAAAGACACGTTTTCTCTGAGGAAGCCGCTCTCCGGGGCGTCCTGTGTACGCAGCTTTGCTCACTTAGCACCGAGGGACGCCTCGGCCCACGGCGGCCCTGTGCTGTCCTCAAAGTGACCTTCTCTGTGCAGCGCGGACGGAACTAATGGCGCATCCACCCTCCCGACATCACCAACCCGGTCTTGGCTCCACCTGCACACACCTGAGCTGCCCACGCTGGGAAGGCGAGACCCACTCAGAAGTGCGTGCACCCTGCTCTCAGCCGGTTTCTGCAGCTCCGAAGTGTACCCCCTTCCGAAGCTCCGACGCCCCTCTCTGACCCCGGCCTTCTCTCCTCACAGCTCATTTGCCCCATTACCTTCCTCGCCTTCCGAGGGCACAGTGGCTCCTCTGGTTCTGCCCCATGGCTGACACCCGGGAACCCTCTCTGTCCCTGTGACACTTGGTTCTGCTGGCTGCTCTCTGGCCTCGACGAGAATCTTGGTTTCTGCCCAGGAGTTTGGCATGCTCTCATCACGGACCCCCCTCCCACTAAAACAACGCCCACTACCTCTGCCCCCCATTCGGTGCACTGCCATCAAATCCACCGGTGCCTGCGTGTCCAACCTGGCCTGTCCATGCTGGGCCCGCCTGCTCTGCAGGGAAATCCGGAGGCAAGTCTGGGTCAGGGGGAACTGGGCTCTGGACAGAGAGAGACAGAACATGGCAGGCAGGCAGTTTACATCTAGTCGGGGACATCGGAGACCACGATGGGTATTGAACCTTTTAGGGGGACGACCCTGATGGCCTTTGAAGTCTATTTCAGACAGGGTGCCCAGGGGGCGAGGCTCCTTAGGAGAGCAGAGTTAAAGAAGGTTTTCATGAGGCTAAAAACAGCCAGGATGGAGTTCAAGAAATCTCCAGGGATCTCAGAATTTAAGAACAAGGCGAGGTGGAATCCAATTTTGAACCCTTGTTGACCAAAAGAAGGACGGACTTACTCACGTTGAAAGGCACCTCCCGGGCATGCGGCATCACGGACAGAAACAAGTCGCATGCAGGACAACTCGGGAGGGCCTGACGCCGCGTGCAGGAGCGAAGGGCCTCGACAGGCTCTGTCTGCGAGAGCTGTCAAGATGCCGATGGGGTAGCTGTTTCCAAGATAAAATGGCTGAGTGAAACTGGAAATGCACGCGCCGGGTTTAGCATGAACTGGAGACTTTTGTAAAACAAGCAGGAGGGAGAAATCTTAGTGAGGGAAATGAAGGAACAGAATTCTGGCCATCTGGAAGACGGGCGGCAGCAGGGTGGGGTCGCTGCATCTAAACAAATTTAAATAATGTGGCTTTCAGTTCTTGTCCTCGTGGTGCAGGCAGAGTCTGTCTAATGTAGCAGCTCTAATGTTTGATGTGGATTCTTTAAAAAGTGTATAATAAATGGTGTATTAGCCTATATTCAATGGTACACATTTCCTCCATGATTTTTGCCAAGTAATACTTCAAAACCCTTTACAACAGTTCATTTGTGATTCAAACCTAAATGCCAAGATGTGTTTGATTTACATAATGAGAAAACTGTGCCTCCTTTATTACCACATTTGCACGGGCGCTCACTGAGGATCTTTTCCATGCGAGTTCACCTTTTACAGCACGCAGGAGAGGCTGTAAATACAAGTCGGTAAAAAAAATGGAATGTTTAGTAGTATTTTTCAAGGATTTAATGTGAAACACTATTCACAACGACTAAAAATAAAAACCTACATCAATTAAAATATTTCCCCACGAGGCACCTTTGAGGCAACAGAACATACTTCAGCCAAACCGGGTATATTTATTCAACTTATCTGGAAGGGTATCTGAAAGCTTACAAGAATTAAAAAGAAGAGCTTTGAATATGCACTTCAAAAACTGTGGGTTCCTTTTTATAGTCATCAGTGACAGCTGCCAGCAAAAACTCTTTAATGTTCTGATTCCAAACCCTATCTGCCAGGGTTAGATAAAGCACAGAATATGACTAGCGAGCAACGTGCACGGATTTTGTCTGGCAAATTAAAATTTGGAATCTGAGACAAGAAAAGGGAAAGTCACAGGTATCAAACCTCGATCTTTCCATGCCGAGCAGCCTTGGTGTGTGCACAGCTGAATGTTGTGATGGAGAAGCCTTCCTTCTGTGGATCAGAGACCGGCCTTCCTGCGTCCCTGACACCTGGTCCGCCCCAGATGTCTGAAACCAGCAGCGCGCAAGCCTGGCTTTGACCTGAGAACCACACAACCTCGAAGACGGCGGGAGTGTCTCTCCCCCACCTTGTTTTGTTAAGTGGTTTGTTCAAAGGTCTCACACCCTTTCCAGCACCTGTCGCTAACCTCACACACTCGAACGTGTCCGTGGTCCCTGTCACGGAATACGGTGGGCCAGGTGGGGATGCAGCCGTCACCAAGGACCCAGTTTCCTTGTCATCTGTTCATGCATTTGAAAATAACAGTCAATGAGGTCCCTGGAATTAGAGCAAAGGCTGCAAAGCAAAGTGTCACAAAGAAAACAGGAAAAACACCATTTGCATAGAAGAAATTTAACTGAAAAATGCAAAGTCCTTACATTGCTCATGCACTCAGAAGAAGAAACTTAAATGTTACCTTCCCATCAGAGGAACACCGGGTACTTTCTGAGAGGCAAGTACTTGAGGGCAGGTCAAAGTGCGCCAGCCTCCCTTTCTGCAAATCCTGCCTCCCCCTTCCCTCCCCAAACCGGGAAGGTGCAGTGACCGCTCTGTTATCCACCGGGAGGAAGTGTCGCCTGAGTATTTGCGGGTTCATTCATAACATCCGCAACAGTCTACGTACTGTTCTGCCATCTTTAATTCTTTTTGGAAATCTACTCAAATGGAAAGCTACACAACTGCTTACTTTCACGGCTCGGAAGCAGGTGCACATGAGTGTTACAAAACTTACAAACCTACAGCCTGGTGGAGACATGAGGGGTGCTTGCAATTTCTCACTGCCGCTAGCAGTTCTGGAACGAGCGATTCCGTCCACCTCTCAGCGAGGATGAGCAGTTCGCTGGTTCTGGAGGCCCACGTTAATGCTCATGGGAAGCACCCAGTTGCTTTTCAAGTTGCTGAACTAATTTGCACTTCCATCAGCAGCGGGGGAGTTACCCCTCCACGCATTTCACCTACACATTAGGGACTACGTTTTTCCACATATTTAATGTTTGCCAATTTGATGTTAATTAAATGTGCTCTCATGGCTTGTTTAGGTATAGTTGGTCTGCAATATCACATTAGTTTCGGGTCCACATTACAGCAACAATATTTATACACACAGGACTGTCCATATCGCAGTTCTGTGGACTACACCCCTCCACATTTGCCACCCTCCCCCTGCCCCTTCCAAGTCTGCATGTCCTCAGTCGGGAAGGTTTAGCCATATTTTTATTAGTAGTCGGGCTGTTGTTCCATGCCTTGTTCTCCATTCATTTTTATACTGGAATATAAAATGGCTCACTGACTTGTAGTTCTCTCTCTCTCTCTCTCTCTATATATATATACACACACACACACACACACACACATATAACATAATATATGCACATATAATAAATACACATTGCAAATCAAATACCATAGACTGTCGTTTATCTTTTTATATAATCTGTTTTATATTACCTTCTGACTTAATTTAAAATTTTGATGCATCTAATTTTATATTTTAATTATTTGGAGTTTTATTACTTCGTTACACATTATTACATTATCCCCAGCAAAATATTTCCCCACATAAAAGGAAAACCCAGAGAGAAAAGTATTAGTCAGAATGTCACTAGTAAATTCAGAGATGAAAATTTGTAGAAATTGCTCCCAAGCAAATTAGAATGCATTTTCTATCGATGGAATAGGTGATGAGAAAAACATAAAAGAAGCTTTTTACTGGGGAACTTATTAGAAGTGAAAGAAAAATGAATAACAGAGGGCAACAGAAGAATCAAATGACGCTTTTTCTGAAATGTGAAGGCAAAGGAACTGAAGTATGAATCCACTGATGGCTGTAAAATCACTGATTTGTAGAGGGAAACCATAGACCAGAGATGCCGTTTCATAAATATTCCGCATGTGGTGATGGGGGGGTGACAGATCTCAGCAAATGTAGCTCATCCGGGAGGCCAGCTGGACTTGGGCTGGACTGACTTCTTGGCCAGCCACCAAGGGGACACTTTCCACCGGCTTGTCCAGTGGACCAAGCTGATAAAGGCCAAGGCTTGAGTGTATTGGTGGTGACAAGACATTGACACAAACATGATTCACCAAGAACTTGGGACTCCAGGAAAGGCTCAGAAACGACCCCACACCATGTCCTCAAGGGACACCGATGGCCTCAGAAAGGGAATGAGCTTGCACCTCGGGACATCTGTGGGCCCTGTGCTCTCTCAGGTTCTGTGACCTCTCGACCGTCACAGACACACCCAACTCTCCATCAGACACGACAGGCAAAGCTGCCGAAGATTGCGAAATGTAACTTGTCTTTTTGCATCTTCTCGTGAAGTTTCGAGGTGCTGCCTGAATCACAGGGTGGAGCATGGAACATGTGACCACCGGTTTGCCGGGTGACAGAGCAACAAAACGGGCCACCCATTCTCAAGGAGCTCCCGAGGGAGGGCTGGCCAGGCAGCTGCTCCCACCTGAAGCAAACCTCCCGGCCTCAGGAAGCACTGGGGATGAGGCTTCCAAAGGACTCACAAGCACGGCGACCTGAGGGCAGGTCAGCGTGAAGTGCCGTTAGGCTCACCTGCATGGGCTGTGTGATTCACGGGAAGAGGGGTCCTTTGTTCCAAAAAGAAATCATACTTCTATTTCTTTCTCTCAATACTGAAGAAAAACTCAGTTATTTTTTTAAAAAACCTGCCATACATAACGATGTAGGTACAATGTTTACCCCCTGAACTTTGGTTTACAGAGAGAAGACAGTCATTTTGTCGGCCACCAAGTGCTACTGGCTTCTTCGTGAGCCCCGCGACCAGGACAAGAGAAACACCGTCATCCTCCTGGTGGGTCACCCGTGGAGGGCCTCTCCCGTCGGCGGGGGGCACTGCTGAGTTCCCGTACATTCTGAGCAGGCCTGGTCACGCCTGGAAAGTCTCAGGCCCTCCTTCAGTCCGAACTCCCTGCCTGGGGCAACGGGCTTTGGTCCAGCCGCTGTCCTTTGACGTGTCCCCGTGTAGCTTCTGGGCAGTTACCCGTGTCCCGAGGCCAGGGAATCCTGTGATACCAGCGGAGTGTCTCTGGTCCCCCCATGTTCCCTTGGGCATTTGGCCGGCGGCCACCGTTGCTCTGGGTTTTGGAGAACAGCCAGAGGCAGTCTCCAGGTTTTTCTGGCCTCAGCGGAGATCCATCAGCCTCTCCCTGCTGACTCAGCCGCCCCTGGTTTCCAATGGCCTTGTGAGCATTCTGAGGTCCTGCCAGGCCCTCTGGCTCCTGCACCAGGGAGCCCAGGGCCACCTTGGCTGTGATGTCCTTCCCACCCAGTCACAGTGCCCCTGGGGCAGGTGTGTGGAAGGTTGCTGTGCAAGAACGCACGAGGGGAGGGATCTCTGGGGCACAGTCCCCTCCCTGTGCTGGACAGAGCTTTCCGTTTCCAGAGAGTTGCGAACATGATGCCTTCTCTTTCCACCAGGGGTGGAGGAAGTCACATGTCAGGCGGATGCTAAACGCTGTTTCTTATCTCCTCTCTCTGTCCTTCCCCAGAAGTAATTTCAGGAGAAAATTTAAAATGTCGTCCTCATAGCAGGACTGCCTGCCTCGGAACGCTGGGAGGAGAGGACTCGAGTGTGCAGCGGGCACAGCGGCACAGACGTGTGGATGGACCAGCAAGGCGTCGGGTGCAAAGAGAACTAACCAGTATGAATGAGCGTGCTGTGTGAGCATTTGTTGAAAACGTGGTGACAGAAAAAACAGACCGCAGTTCAGTGTGTGTGTGTGTGTGTGTGTGTGTGTGTGACAGGTCTAGCTTCAAAGTAGATGCATGCTTTAACTTAGAAAATGGTAGCATAAAGTAAAAAAGAGAAGTTTTTCATTAGCCAGTAGAGCTAAAAAGCGTTAAATTAATGGTCCACATAATACTCCATCAAAAATAAGTGCATTGAAAGGAATTCCTTCCCAGTTTTCCCAACCTTGCCACTAGGAAAATGATGAAACTTACCCAGTTACATCATTACTTAGATGGATATTTTTGGTTATCTTCTGAAAATTTAAAATGAAGTAATGTCTGGTCATGAATTTTGCCACTGATTGTATAGAACGGGGCCAGGAATCTGCCGTCGGGTTGTCACCGGTTACTCATCCCTGTCTTCAGCCGTCTGCACCTGCGTTAACTATGTGAATGTTGACTTCCACAACAACAACCAACACTGGATTTAAAAATCACTTAGTGCTATGTTAGAATGGCATTGATGTTGTATTTACTCTGCATTGAGGACTTGGTCATAAAAACTGAACGTGAATGGCTTCCGTGCTAAATTATTATATTTTAAGTCTACGTGTAAGTATATTCTACTGCAGATTATTTGCCCATAAAACAGAACATCTACAAATATATCACGTTAAATAAAAAGAAATAATTCCATGAAGTACAGCAGACACTGGGGACACTGGTAAGAAGGAACTCTCACCAGACTGAGGATCAGGGTGTGTGAGTCAGGTCCTGGTGTTTTCCTCGACCCCCGTGTAAACTTGTACAAAGTCAGTGCTTGTCGAAGACTCATTTTCTTGCAATAAACCAGAAACAAAATATATTATTCATTCTAAAATTATGCTCAGAAGTGTGCCACTATAAAATGAGGAAACAGATATGAACATTTCTTCAAATTAATAACTCAATCCAAATATAAAAAATGCAAATGTTTTAGAATGCATAATGAATAGGTGAGTGAAAAAACCTTTAATGATCACATGTATCTAGAAATTACATGGAGTCGTGTGATATTTATAATCACAAAATAATGTCAGAATACTTTTTTCTAACAAGAAAAGTTTCCTTTCAGCATTATAATGGCATCTAACGCTATAATGTGCCACTGTTTTATGGTGACTCTTAAAACACCCTACAGCAGGAAGAAGGGGTTGTCACCGGGTTCCTGGAATGTCGGGGTCAGTGGTGCGAACGTCCCCAGCCTTGGGCAGTTTGCATGCAGATTGTTTGTAATTTGTGACTTGGCATCTTCCTAAAATTATCAAACAGCTACTGGCAGTGTCAGCATCACTCAGGCGAAGGGTTTCCGAACTTCTGTGCTCCTCACTCCTCATTTGGCCGAGTGTGGGTAGCAGCTGGATCTGCAAGGACCGGACGCCAGACTCACAGAAGTCAGATGGAGGCGGCCAACCTGAAGGAGGGCGGAGCCATCAGGCAAGAAAGGGCCTTAGAGCCAGAGTGAGGTCATCGGGTCTCCTGCTGATGGACAGGACAGTCTCCCTGCTCTTGGCAGAGGCCTCCAGTACTGGTTAAAACTGGTAGCTTCAAAACTCTTTCAGTTGCCTCTTTAAAAAAAAAATTTCTTGCTGTATCATTTAGCTGTCTTTTCACAATGAATCCTAACAGAATTGTTATTCAATTTCCCATTTATTCAGTCTGTGATTGGCACAGATATCTCACCCGTGAATCCACCTTGCACAGGGGTTCCTTCCATCTGAGAGTCTCTGTGTGAAGTTTGGAAACTTCAAAACATTGAAACTGGCATTCTTATCAAAACAAAGGTTGCAGGTCGCAAAAGCATTTGCAAAGCTACAAAATGTACTCTGGGAAACATTTTTAAAACAGCTTCCTTCAGGCATGGCCAACATTATTTGCTGGGCACTGGATCCTTACATGCCTTAGGGGCTTTGCGTCAGGAGGCGGGGAGCTATTGCACTCCAGCTCCCGACTTTCATTTTGCTCTGTAAATTCTCAGACTCATAGAGGCTCTTTGTCTCCAATAAGGAGAAAGGAAAAGCTGAGAATTATTATTATTGTGGAGGCTGATGAATCGTGGCTATGAAGGGCCCAGCCTGGAGTGTCTCTTCCTGTGTGTGACCTCTCCCCACACCCACAAGGACAATGACAGCGACCCCACCGCTGATCAGAGCGCTTCAGTTCTGCCCGGGGGACAAACCCACCCCGGGGAGGGGGATAGGTCCCGGGCGCAGAAACACTATGAAAAGGACACAATTTTCAAAGTATTATAGTTAATAAAATTATTGGGGTTTTTTCCTATATGTGATTTTGCTTCTGATGACTTTGCTATTGGTTTGCTGTTTAAAATGTGCTTCCTGTTGTAACATTTCTCATTCTCATGGGTTATTTTAGAATTATGACCGTATTCTTTTTCTTAAAAACAGCCCTGCCCCGTCCTCTGGCCACATTCTATTCACTCCAGGTCATGAGACCTGGATTCCCAGCACCACTCACCTCTATGTTCCGGGGCCGGCAGTGCTGCCTGCTGGAGCAGGAGAAATGCGGGCTGGAGACCCTGGGACAATTGTGTGTCTCAATATAAAGTGACAAATTGTCATTCTCATTTTGTGCTTTGGGTTTTGATGTTTGCTAGAATGACTCTATGTTGAAAAGATGAAAGCATTTAATAGGCTGTTAAAGAAAGTTTTTCAAGTTAAGGAGGCAAGGGAAAGGGCCTGGATCAGAATCTCTCCAGCTGAGGCCTGGCTCCTCGGCCGTCTCACGGGGAGGTGAGCTGGCCTGGCCTCCCCCAGCATAGCTCTCTGTACCAATGACCAGAGCACCCAGTAGGTGAGCCTGCCTTTCCCAGTGGACTTCCCACACCACCCAGTGGAGGCAGACAGGCAACCACATAAACAACTCAAGCATGTGGTAGCACCACGTGGCACAGGCGTGATTTGTACTGGGAGAGCCTACTGCCACGCTGAGGGCAGTAACTACTGGTCACAGCCCCGTCGCCAGGCTGCTTAAAAGAACAGCAGCTGAGAATGTGAGGGCTCGGAAGAAGTCATGTCTCCCTGGTTCTAGGAATTAAAGTGAGCAACCCATGACTAGATTGGGATCCACTGGTCCCACTGAGACCAGTTTGCATGCACTCTAAGTGTGTCAAAGCTTCCTGACGGTTTCCATCTGTACTCTCACACTATTCACGCCATCCCGAGCACGAGACCCCTTCCTTCATCCCGGTGAACTCTCAGATGCAGTGACAGGCCCAGATGCGGTCACTACCAGGGCCTGGGTCTGCTCCCGTGAGGGACACAGGGCCACACAAGCGGTCACTTTCACCAGAGCTGGAGCAGGCGGGCGCCTGGCTGACGTCCAGCCCGGCCTGTGTGGGCTGGAGTCGACACCTTCCACTGCAGCACGGATGGAACTGGAGAGCATGATGCTGAGTGGATAAGCCGGTCGGTGAAGGACAAACACTATGTGATCTCACCTGTACGAGGGATCTAGTGAACAAAATAAACTAACGAGCCAAACAGAACGGGAAGGCAGGGAAACTCGGAAAAGACTGACGGTGCCCAGAGAGGAGGGGGAGGGGGTAATGGAAGAAAGAGGGGAAGGGGGTAATGGGGGAAAGAGGGGGAGAAACTGGTCAAAGAACACATGTGAGTGACCCCCCCGGGCCCGGACAACAGGGCGGGGATGGACTGCGGGAGTCAGGGGGTGGGAGGGGCGTAGAAGGGCAAAGGGGAAAAACTGGGACAACTGTAATAGAGTAACAATAAAAAATGTTAAAAAAGAAAAAAATAAATTCAATGTCACCCATTTTGTAGGCTGGTTCAGACTAATCTGCCTCTTATTTCAGATTTCTTAACGGAGACTTTGTTCTGTGAGCACCTCTCTGATACAGAGTTTGCAAATTTCTGTCTCTTTAAAAATGCCTTGATGTGCAAATGCTTTCAAAAGGTTGTCAGGTCACTTGAAGTACAGTTTTCATTTCACAGCAGGAGGATGGACTTCGCATGGACTGACCAGGGACCTGACTTCTGCCCAGTGAGATGCCGGGTGCTGCAGATAATGCCGGGCTTTATTTTCAGTGATATTCTAAGGCTTGTGTTTCAAAAGCATTTTAACAAGAGACAAGACCCACCGACACAACATGGTTTATCCAGAGGAGGGTTTCGGTCTTTCGGTTACCTGAAAGGATGGCTTTGCATGAGCTGACGATGTTTAGCTTGGAAAAGAGACAAAGGGAAATAATAATGACCTTAGTAGACTGGAGCAATGTCACCTAATTTTAGACTCAATGTGTTCTTTTGTTTCTCCGTTTTCTCGGAGCAGCAATGATTACCCATTTTGGCCCCAGCCGCCTGCAGGCTGTGTGAGCACCAATAAGTCGTTTCACTGCAGTTCCTCTTGTGAAATGACGAGTTCCCCGCCCGTAGACGTTAGTGTGTTCACAAGGGTGATGCGAGGTGTGCAGAACACCTAGTAGATTGGTAATTATAGTGCAAATGTCACGGCACCACCTCCCTGGATTCAGATTATTCTACACAAAACACCCATTCTCTTCGCTCACAATCAAAAGCCGTAACTTGGCTTAGCACCGCAGGGTCCTACTCCTGTGGGAGACACATGGCCCTTCTCCTGGGTGGGCTCGGTGAGGCGGGCTGTGGCTGTGTGGCTCACACAAGAGCACCCCTAGAGTAAGCACACCAACAGACACCCAGTGACGCTCTCCACTTGCCCGAGTTCCACCAGTGACTCTGCACGCAAGCCCTGGGCCAGAGCAGTGCCCGTGCCCCAGACTCCTCTGGGGAGGGCAGCCACACTCCCATGCAGACATGAGTGGGCTGCTTTTCCCTCAGCCTGAGTCGGGTCCATGCCCGGGAGCACTCAGCTTCCTCTGAGAGCCTGGGTCTCTTCTGCCTGGCCTGGGCAGGCGTGGGCGGGACCGGGGACAGCGCCGGCCGATCAGCGGGTTCTGCCAGAATGCGGCTGGAGCTGGTGCCAGCGATCCTATTTGTGGCCTATTAGTGAAATGAGAGCGCTAATCCATCGAGCTGAGGAGCTGAACAGCTGTCAGATGGCAGGCAGTGCCCGTCACAGCCGAGTTCTGCTGAGCAGGCTTCTCCGCGGGCTCCACTTCAGACTGGAAAGTGTCCCCCACCCCCACTAGACGCAGCCGGTGATGCTCACGCTGCCTCTGTCCTCAGAGGGCACTACTGACCACACTCGCTGCCCACTGTTGGGCCTCTAGGGGCCTCGTCACCGCACTCCGAGTGACACAAGGTAGGGACAGTTCAGTGGCAGATACATGTTCTATGGAAATTATTTCTGACACTCAACTCTTTTTTCCCCCAACCACATAAAAATTGCATCTCAGAAGCCACATCTTTGTGACAGATCGCCTGCTGCCCGCTCTCTGGGCATCGGCGGGGTGGAAGTAGGGACCTGGGTTAGGCGGCTGGTGTTGAAGGTTACACTGAGCAGTTTAAGGAGCGCCTGGGGGCCAGGGTCAGGGAGCAAGGGAGGCCTGGTCCCCGGCGCATGCAGGGCAGGACGTGCGCGCTCGGTGGCTGTGTGGGCCACACAGACGCAAAGTGCGCATCTGAAGCAGACTCTGTGCGTGAGTAACAGTGCGGACCGTGCTGACCGCCAGCTGGAGAGTGATTTCGTCCCCCAACACGCCGGTGTCGTTGCCGGGTGTGGGACTCAGGTGACGGCAGAAGAGTCAGCACCCGCCCCCCGCCACTTGCTGTTCCCACTGTGCACGGAGACATCTGCCCTTGTGAATAAAGTTTTATTGGAACACAGCTCGCTGGGTGGCCTTAGCACTGTCTCCAGCTGTTTTCACGCCGAAGGAATGCACGCTGCAGAGCCAAACACAGTCACCATGCAGCGCCTTACAGGAAACGCCGGTCTGTCCTCCGAGGCGACATCACACCTGGATGCTGTTCCCACGCGGCAGCGTGGCCAACCTCGGGAGAGCCGCCACACCAGCTGGGAAGGCCCGCATGAATGAAGCACCTACTTGTTGAGTTTGAAGGGCTCCATGAACATTAATGCGTGCTGAAGTCTTTTTATTGCAGAGTGTTAATGGGACGTTCTGGTGTAATAGGCTCAGATGGCACCTTGTACTGAGGTTGTTGAGGACTGAAAGAATCGAATTGAATGTGGCTCAAATGCTGCCTCAAGCCCGTTATGAAACGTTAATGCATGTGATGGTGCAGTGTGATGCTGTGTCCCGTCCGCTGTTTAAACCCAGGTTGCAAATAGTTTGTGCTTGTTTTACATGGTAGTTCACAAAGGAAATGACGCCTCATTTAAGGTTTTAGGAGCTCCGGTGATAAGTACACTATATAGGATTAATTGTGAACACCTGTTAGCTAATCCCTTCGACTCCGGGAACGTAAAATAATATGACAATGATTTCTCGTCATGGCCCTCAGGTGAGAAGCCACGGCTGCTCTCCCGATTCCTGCATCTGAGCTTTCCCTCCGAGAAAAGCCGAGTCAGTAAGTAAAGCCTGGCTCACGCGTCAGAGCCGGGGCGGGCAGGAAGGCCGTGACCGAGTGTGAGAGTCTCAGAGAAGAGAAACGCAGATGTGGAGTGTTGAAACCCCACTTTTCCGAGTTAGGATGGGTAACACTTCAGAGCTGACATGGGTTCAGGGTTTCCAATCACGTTCCTGCCTGAAGGCACCCGCTGGTCACCTCTCATACCTGCTGGGCGGAGGCGGGAGGAAGCCGAGGTCCTGCACACCAGCTGTCCACTCCCCTGCCCCCTGTCCTTCCCCAGGGTGACGTTCTGACCCACAAGTCTAACATTTAGGAGCGGATTGTAGAAAACAAAATATATGTCTGGTCGGAAACAAGCACATAGGACTTAAATGACTGTTGGAACTTCATTGGATGCATACGAATGCACGTGGTGGCGAGTCCACAGCCTGCAGGCCCCACTCCTTCCGTGAAATGGCGTGTCCTCTGCTGGGGATGTGGGAGAAGTAGAACCAAGGTCAGGGATTCTGGGAGGAAGCTAGTGAAACACCACCGAGAGGCCACCCAGAAAGGGCACCTCGTTCTCTGCGGCCACGAGGCGGGTGTTGCGGCCACTCAGATTCTCTGTTGTCGGTTTTTAGAGAGAAGATTTGGGAGAATATGAATAAATGCACAAACACTAGTTTTCTTTGTTTGAAAGTTCAGTGTCACTTCCGGATTTCGTTATTCTGATCAATGCTCAGACACAAGGAGAGATGCTTCCTAGTTCGGTTTACATTACTCTTATTAGCACTAAAAATATAAAGGGAAGTAAGCAATTGAAGTGGTAAGAAATCACTGGTTACAGAAAAGGCAGACTCATAGTGCAACTCGATAGGATGCCTTTTCCAGTCAATTGATAAAATCAATGTTTCGTTTTGCCGAAACTGAGAATAAACCCGTAATCGACCATCTCCCAGATCACGAACCCTACAGAGTCAGCGTCGTACCCACCATTCAAGAGAGACGGGAAACTGCTATTTTCTGGCTCCAGTTAAAGAAAACAACAAAAGAGAAAGAAAAAAAAATCCCTGAGAAGTTTGGAAACTTTTTAGACTAGCATGCCCTTTGAACACAAGCTTAGATTTAGCAACACAGATGCTTGTTTGACCTTCAGTGACCCGCTGACCTTCGGTGGAAGGATATGGGGGATGGCAGTGCATGCACATGCAGATTTAATTTTAAATACTAAGTGCAAAGTTAGGGATGAAAGTGGACTCTGAGTCCCCTGTAGACGGATGTGAGAACTCTTCAGATGACCGAACACCTGTACTCCTTCTCATCATTTTCATCTGTCTCTTTATCACTGGGCATTGATCTCACTGTTCAGACTGGAGCGTTTGCTGAAACTTCACTCTTCCCATCTGGCCATGGACTGACTGTGTTTCACGGGAGGTACACAGCTCTCACAAAAGGCCCGAAGAGGGGAGGCATTTCTCGGATTCTCCAAAACTGAAATGACTTTGATGTATCTGTCAAATTGCGATATATTTTTGTCCTGATTTAAAGATTCAAATCGTTCATGTTCACTTCCAGCGTTCTTGGGTCCTTCGCATTTTGGCCCCAGAAGACGCCCATGTTTCTGCTCCCCCAAAGTCCCCTTCTCCCTGCCTCGCCTCAAACAAACCGTCTATAACGGGAAGCGAGTGTAAAGAATGTGATTTCCCTTTCCCTCAGTGAGCGCTATCCCGCAGGCTTGTTATGTTAGAATAAAGAATGAATAAATCAAAAACTAAACAGCAGAAAAAATGCCTCCTTGCATGCGCTGAGATTTGAGAAAAATATAAAGTCACACCACCCGCAATGCACAGCACGCTAGCTCGTGATAAACCACAAAGTTCCACTCACTCGTTGTGAGCCGGGATGAATTTTTTTTTTTTTTTTTTGCATTCTCACTTGGAAAAGCACAGAATCCTCAAGAATTTGTCATTTTTTTTAATGACATAAAAAAGATGAAGCGACCCGAAGCACAGAGAAAGTGGGCTGGAGGCAGACAGATGCAGGTGTCCCAGGAGTAAGACCACAAAGGGGATGGTAGCACCACCTAAGAGGGGTGTCAGCATTCAAGACCAGTGCCCTACGATTCTCGAGGGGGCAGGAAGAGCCAGACGCTGTGCTTAATGCCGCCATTGCCTGGGCCAATACCACAGAACTAGAAGAACATGTTCAAATTTTATACACCAGGCACGGAGCCCAATGGTTTCAGCCACTGATCTGCTGTGAGACACTAACAGCTCAGGAGGTGGGGCTATGCCTCCTTCATTTTACAGTGAGGGACACGAAGCAACAGACACTGGAGTGATGGACGTCCCCAGGCTCGAGTACATAGTGACCAGAGAAGTGGATTATCCAGACTCGGGACCACGCCCTGGATCCACACACACACTCGGATTACTCACTTCCCCTGATGCTGTCATTTCCGGCATCCACATGGCAGACAGCCAAGGTTGGTTGTTGGGAACCACCCTGCATGGTATCAGAAGCTGTAACCCCTGCCTAGGCTAAGGCTGAGGGAACGACCTTGGAACCGCAAGCCAGCAAGGAGACAAAAGCTTATCTCCTTGGCAGGAGCACCACTTCTGCTCCTTTTACTTCATCTATAACTGGTCCCCAATGCTTAGTCGGTTAGCCAATGACTGGTAAGATTCCCCAAGGGGGGAATAACCTAAGACAGGCACGATCACTGGGAGGCCCCCAAGGAAGGATTTTGGGGGCTATAGCAAAAGGGGGTGATGGACTCTCACCCCTCAGCTTTGACATAGCCTGAGTCCTCATTCCATCTATGAGAAAATCTCCTAATCTCTTGGCTGCCTGACTTCCCTTGCTTCACCTAAGCCTGAAACAATGACAGAGGGTGGTGCCGCCCTTGTGCTAGAAAGGGCGGGTTCCCCGGGTGATCAGGCCTAAGAATATGTAAAATCCTGTGAAATCTGCTTTGTTTAGAATGCTCTCAATTGAATGAGAAGGGTCCAAGGAGGAAGTAAGTTTGTTCCTCAAAGTTTTACAGCTCTTTGACCCTGACTCAAAATAGTCCCTCAGAGTTCCTTGTTGTCTATTGGTTGATCCTTTCTTCCTGGCAATGAGTAATGAGCTTTACCTGAATTCTTATGCAGACGAACCCAATAAAAGCCTGCTCCGGCTAGGGAATGTGGTGCTCTCCCCTAGGGTGCTCTCCCCTAGGGAGGGTGGCCTGGCGAACTCCCCACTAGAGAGAGTGGCCACTCCGTCCCTACTTCTCCCTAGAAAATTGCCTGTTTCTGTATATGTTTTTCTCGTGTGTTGATGAGCCATCCACAGCATTCCGCAGTCACCGCCGGTCGGTGGTCGGGTCAGTCGGTGGGACTTGAATGGAGTGCGCTCCTTTAAGGAGGTGCAGTGGCAGAGAGAAGGAGAGAGGCCTAAACAGTCACCATATCTCATTACTTTTGCCTATAATAGTTCACTTGGAGTAACAGCCAACTTTTATTTTTCAAACATTACCTGAGAATACTTATTACCAAAGGCATATGCTTATAAACTTGGAGCAATTTGTCTAGGACACAAGATATTTTTAAGAAAAAAATCAATGAAAAGTAACGAAACAATCTTGGGAGAGGAGTAAGGTACAAAGGATAAAACTTGAATTATGGTCCAAAGGAAATATTTTAAGAAATTCAACTCTGATTACAGTGGCACCTCAGTACCACTCATGATAGGTTCCAGAACTCCTGGTTCCGGAACCTGGGGACCAATTATGCTAATTCACTCTGGAACATGTTCTGGAACGTGTTCCGGAACTCAACAAGCACCTGATGGTGCAGCATTTTCTCCTGTACAGTATTGTCGTGACTCGAGTAAGTTCTAGCAAGTGCGGCAAGCCCCAAGCAAGCGCCGCGAGCTGAAACGTTTTTCTTATTCTCATCAAAATGCACTGAGTACAGGGTTTGACGAGTTCTGAAGCCGACCAGTACCGGGTGTGACTGGACTTGATTTGGGAATGATCTCCAAGGACAAGTATCAACCAATACTTATTTTGTTACTGAATAAAGATTCTGAAGACGCCTTTTCCATGGAATTAATTTGCTTGTATTTCATGGAGTCGGCTGCTGTTTTCACGAGGCGATTTCTAGTGAACATGCACGGTCTTCTCTTATTTTCAGCAACAGCGCTGGCCTCAGAGCCCACACACAGCCATTCGAAACGACACTGGAGGACTTTTAATCACCTGGTTTCACTTTTCGGTTTCTGGGTGAGGGCCAGAGATCCACTGAAGAACATTAAGTGCCCCATTGTCTTTAGAAATTTCTTTCTTAGGATGTTGGTTATTTGAGTTTTTAATGCTCAAAGCAACAAGCTAAACGGAGCAATTTTGCGAGGAAACACCCAGTGACCCTTCTTCCTAACCATTGCAGCTCTTCCCCCACGTGACATGTATGAACACTGTGGGTAGTCCTCAACACTCTTCTGGGCACTCATATAATTAATACGTGTGTGCTATACACATGCGTGCACACACATCAGCGTGTCTACATATGTATACGAGCATCCCTTTTAAAATGGTTGCACTACAATAGGATCAGAATACATGAGTGTGCACTGGCGTGTTGCCCAGACAAAGGGTGAACTCAGTGTGTCTCAGCGTGTCAGCGCGGTCTCTGGTGGACAGCCGCCCACTGCCCCTTCCCCGTCACTGTCCTCACTGTCCTCGGGAGGGAGCGTTGCCCTGCCAGGTGGGTCACTCCCGCGCCCGTGTTAATTCAGGTTGAGTTTGGATAATCACCTCAAGGGAGAAATAAACCAGTGCTGACATTCTAAATAAAGCCTGGAGCTTGAAGGGTAATCATCTAGCTGCTCTTTTTAAATCCACAGCCCTGGGTGTGAAAGGAAAGAAAATTCTGCCTGTGAGATGTGTCAGTGGGAAATGCCAAACACGCCCAGCGAACCAGAGCCCCGCTCCTGGGAGAGGCCCCTCGCCACCTGCCCCCCGCCCCCGCCCCCAGGGTCCCTGCTTAGCCAAGGTCTGGTTGTGGAAAAGATTCATGCTTCCTGTGTGGGAAGGAACGTGAGCCATTGGCTTACACAAAGAAAATGTGTCACCGGTGAAATTAGTTCATTTCAGGTTTTTACGGGTTTAACTTAATGACCTACACAGAGCCTGCTTTTTTGCAGAGGCAGTTGACACATATTGTGGATCACACAACCCCTTTGTTTTGAACGAATTTTCGTGCTTTTTGGGGAAACTTCTGGATGAGAGGGGCTATTACCCAGAGAGAAAAGCCATCGTCATGTTAGTTAGAGGTGGCACTCATGAACAGTGTTCCTTTTCGGTTTTCAGGGGAAGACATACCAGCTACTGGATGAAAGTAAGTTGCGGCTGAGAGCAGATTTTCTTTTTAATCAAAAATGCTTTTGAATATTTGCTTTGTGCCAGATGCCAAGGGGTTGATGTTTTCCTGGAGCTGGTCCCTGCTCTCCGGGTGTGAGGAGAGGCACCGGGAGCGTGCATCTGCGGCAGGAAGGCCGCACTCAGCGCGCAGGGGACTCAGAAGGCACTTGAGCCGGGGAGTCCCCACCCCCAGCCATCTCTGTTTACATTTCAGACACCACACCATCCCAAAGCCCCAAATGGGGCGGAATTATAAAACGGAATACGAGCAAACTAAAACACCACCTGTTATTCCCTAGCCCAGTCGCCCGGGGTCAGCCTTTCCTTGACAGCTGTCCCAGAGGCGGGGCCCCTGAGCCCAGGCAGCTCTGCCCTTGCCCCTGACACACGCAGGTCACAGGAGCCGTGCTGTTATCTCTCCGGAGAGCCAGGACCCGGGCAGGCCCCCGGGTGCCCCTTCAGCCTCTCTTCTGTCATCGTCCTGTCTACCTGCCTTCCCCACCCAACGGCTGACAGTCCTCGAGGACAGTCCCTGGCCTGTCGCTCACCTTTGCCCACATTCCTCCCTCCTGGGCAGATGCTTCTGGCACCTGTCTGCCCCGGGGACTTTGGTTCAGGGCCGGCTCAGAGGCCGCGCTGAGCACGTGCATCCGCGGATTGATCCCTGGAGGTAAGGCCCACGCATCAGCTCTGTGGGATCTCTCCCGCCCTGTGCTGACTTGACCTTTCCTTTTGTCCCACGCTTGCCAGGCCCCGTGTTTACTGTCAGCACGGATGATGCTCCTGCAAGCTTTCCCACTTGGCCTTCCCAGCCCTTCAGGATGGGTAACGTTGGCCTTTCCATGCCCAGCGCAGAGCTCAGTGCTGGGTCCCTGGTAGGTGCTCGGAGGAGAGAAGGGACCAACGAGAGGGCGGAGTGTTCGCCAACATAACCACACCCACACGTGCACACGTGTGTGTTTATCTCTGCACTGCGGATCTGTGCATGCACAAGTAAGCAAGTATATAAGAAGACACAGAGTGATTGGTGAAGAACTACAATTTCTGGGAGATGGAGGCAGACTTGGGTGTAATTTCTCCTCTCACTGTCAACTAGCTGTGAGCTCCTGGCCCGTTAAATTACCGCAAAGTCACTCCCTCACTTTCTCTAGCTGATGTGATTAGCTGCTTTTACTTCACTCACAGAGAGCTTGTGAGGACTTAACAACAAAACGTAAACAAGATTTCATACCATTCTGGGTCTGTCTGTCTGTCTGTCTGTCTATCTCTGTATTTATCACCCACAAAGATACGTATGCCTTAGTGAGCAGGACATTATGCCATGATTGATGGAGAGAATAATTTTAAGATTAAACCAGACACACTGGAGAGAGAAGAATCGGTTGCAGAGCATCCCCAACCCCGGGGAGTCTCCCGGGCCATCTTCACGGGCAATCGCTCTTCTCTCCCCAGCTAAGGAGCTGCTGGGCGTGGGCTGTGATTTCCTGCCACCAGCAGCTCCCCGCTGAGGGGCGTGTCCGGCGCCCCTCACTAGGCCCCCAGCGCACTTTTTCCCCATTAACGTAGGTTTGAATGCTCTCACACTCTTGCAGATTTCATGCAGAAAATGTGAGGCCAGTATAACCAAAGATGGCGCCTGGGAAACCTGAGATAAATGTTGAGGGTGTGAAATCAGTATTTTCTGATCAAGACACTTGACTGCTACATGTGCGGTTAAAATTTCTTCCTTTTAAAAAACTCTTTTTCTCACTTTCTAACTATCATGTCTGCCAGCATTTTTAAAGAAATTTTAAAGAGAACAGATTTCTTTTTTCTTATCAGCTTTGTCTTAATAATCTAATTAACCTTCCTTCTGCCCTGCCAAACAATTATTGCAAAAGTGAATATTTATGTCAAAATATGCATATGATTTTCACTCCAATTTCTTTACAAAACCTGCTATTCCACGGATAACGCCTCTGGTGGGCATTCAAAGACAGTCTGCCCCCCACCCCACGCCCACCCGCACTGTGAGAAACGCTCTGCAGGCAGAGAGTGCTGGTCCTGGCAGACGCTCCCACATGGGACCTGTTGTTTGTTTCACAGAGATGGTGCTTCCTGTGCCCACAGAAGGTGCATTACGCATGAAAATCATACTTCACACAAAGTACTGTGTGATACAAATTCAATCAGTGTCAAAGCAAAGTTGTTTTACCTGAAAAAATCTAAGTAGTCAGCCTAAATTATGGTAAACAATTCTTGTAAACTAAATTTTTAAAATATAACTGAGTCTTATTAAAGGTCAATGTGTAAAAACCACCAAATTGTTTAAGAAACATTTGAAATGATACTCAGGACAAACACAATGATGTGAGTTAACAAAATAAATATCATCTAAAAGCAAATCAGACTTCAGAGCCAGAGTCACTGAAATTTGAAGCTGGAGAGATTTCATCAGCTACTCACTGGTATTTCTAACATTCAGTTCACTGTTTCACTAGTGAGAAAATTGATTAGGAAATTGAGGGATTCTCCCTTTAAAAGTGAAGAAAAAAGAGAAGGGAGTGACAGGTTCTTCCGGCAG
>PVIA01007188.1:0-86871 GCA_004024845.1 Tonatia bakeri | reverse complement strand
CTGACAGTCTGATGGGAACTCCTTTGTAGGTTACTGTCTCCTTGTCTCTTGCTGCTTCTAGGATTCTCTCCTTCATTTTTACCTTGTCTAATGTAATTATGATGTGCCTTGGTGTGTTCCTCCTTGGGTCCAACCTCTTTGGGACTCCCTGAGCTTCCTGGACTTCCTGGAAGTCTATTTCCCTTGCCAGATTGGGGAATTTCTCCTTCATCACGTATTCAAATAAGTGTTCCATTTCTTGCTCTTCCTCTTCCCCTTCTGGTACCCCTATAATTCGGATGTTGGAATGTTTAAAGGTGTCCTGGAGGTCCCTAAGCCTCTCATTTTTTTGAATTCTTGTTTCTTCATTTTCTGTTTAGTTGTTCCTTTCTTCCTTCTGGTCCACTCCATTGATTTGAGTCCCAGTTTTCTGTCCCTCACTATTGGTTCCCTGTGCGTTTTCCTTCATTTCTCTTATTGTAGCCTGCATTTGTTCATCTAATTTATGACCAAAGTCAACCAATTCTGTGAGCATCTTGATCACCAGTGCTTTGAACTGTGTATCTGATAGGTTAGCTATCTCTCTCTTGGTCACTTAAAAATTGACTCTGGGGATTTTAATTATTTGAGCCATCTTTTTTATTTTTTATTTTCCTTTGATCTGGTTGCATCTGTTATGTAAGGGCGGCGGAGCCTTAAGTGTTCACCAGGGCAGGGCACCCGTCACTGGGTTGTGATGTTGTATGTGGGGGCGGGGTCTGAGAAGGAACAATGGTGCCTGCTCCACTTTCACTAGGACTTCAGTCCCTTTTACTGCCTCCCACAAGCAAATTGGGCCCTTCCGGTGCTGGCTCCTGGGCGGGTGGGCCTGTGCACTTCCTCGGACTCTGTGGGCTTCCCTGAGAAGTCTCCTATGAGGCTGAGAGAATCCCCCGGCCTCAGCTCCCACAGGTGTTTTCAGTTGGTACTCTTAGGCTTTGTTTCCCGGCGCTGGGGCCCTGGGTTGCACAGTCTGTGTCGCTGCCCGTTTTCGCTTAGTTTGTCTGTGTGCGAATATGTGGCTGAAACAGCCAGCTGCCTTGCGCCCCTCACTGTCTGCTCGTTGCCTCCTGTGCCCAGGGTCTGACACCGGTCCAACACCGGTCCGTCAGCTGCTTTCTACGCCCTGCGCGCCCGCGCCTGCCAGCCAGCGCTTTGTCCTGCCAGGACCCCTCGACCCCTCTCTGTAGGCCTCCGACTCCGCTCCTCCTTACCAGTCTGGATGTACGGTAGTCCAACTTCTGTTCAGTTCATTTCTCTCTCTTTTCTGGTTGTTTTTTGTTTCTCAATTTTTGTTGCCCTTAGTTTTGGTTGCGCGGGGAGGCACAGTGCGACTACCTATGCCTCCATCTTGGCCGGAAATCCTCTTTGTAAATTCTTTCACAGCCCACTTCATGGACCATTTTAACAACCTCCTCATTCCTATCCTAATGCCTCAGATTCTTTCTTATGTGTGTTGCCACCCTTCAAGGCCAGGCAGGTTCATGGTATTCATGCAGACGGAAAAATATTCCTTGTGGAGCCATTGGGATGTCTGGCATGCCTTTATTCATGGGTGGGCGAGCCACACATGCTGCAAGCAGCATGTCTATCTGCATGTCTCATGTCATGGTCCCTGCTCCCCAGCATGGCACCCATTGTGGCACCTGTCCCCTTGTGTGTCTCTCATCATTGCCCCCAGCAGGGAGTCCCTACCTGTTTAAATACTAGAGGGGAACAAAGCTGGAACACTGCCAGGACATTACATAATTCTGTGCATGCAAGCTCACTTTATGTTATGGGAAGTTTATCAGACCCAGTCTCAAGGCTGAGAACGCTGGTTATCAGGCCCCTCCAAGGCTATGGGAACACTGCTCCTCTTAGTTACCCAGACGCCTGGGTGAGGAAGCCAGACTCCCTCCACTTACCCTACATCCTGCCTTCCAGGAAATCTTCCATAGGTGAAGGTTTTCTTTTTTTTTTTTTGGGGGGGGGGGTTCTCTCTTTGGTAGAAAACTCCTGCAGGAGCACCCTCATGCTGGCATGAGACAATTTTCCTGAGAACAATTACCCACCACCCACTCATCCACCCTTGAGGGGAACACCCCTCCCCTCCCCCCCAAGTATCTTAAAGGCATTTGACCTCAACCAAAAGAAGCAAAGTGCAAACCTAAGTGGGCTTCATGAGCAGTTTCTGGAATAGAAACCAGGGGGCAACCAAGTCCAGGGCCCATGGTAGCCTGTCATTGCTCAGCCAAAAAGCAGAGACAAGGATTGGATTATAATTGCACATTTAATATCAGAGACTACCAGTATGAGAAGGTGGTGAGTTAAAACACTAACATTCAGCTTTCAGAAGCAAGTTTATATAGGGGAAATGAGGGAGTTTGCGAGGGGGAAATTTTACGGAGAGTGCAGATATGCTGTTTCTCTTGGGAGGGGAGGCTGAAAAGGGAGATACACAGCTTCTTTCCAAGCTGGCTCCTTTGTTCTGCTATTCTCTCTCCACTAACGTGAGAATTCCTCTTCATCCCACCATGCTGTCGCCCCCCTTCACCATCCCCCAGGCCAGTGGTTTATGGCCAGGGAAGTTATGTATTCTCTGGTTAGGGAGGAGAGGTATAAACCATTTATTCTCAAGCATCTTTGGTTAGGAGAGATAGAGGCTAGCTGGTTGTAAATTGCTCAAACTGTTTAGCTTTAATTTTATGTTTCCGCATCCCACTTACCCAAGAATTTTCCTAGCTTCTTACTTATCCTGTCTCAGAAGCAGTGGGCACAACAGGCTCTGTAGGTATTACTGAACAGCAAATGAGGTCCTGCTGCCCTGCTGCCACCCTCTAGGCAAAATTCTGAAGGCAGAGGTTTGGTGAAAAAAGCAAGGAGTCTATTAAAAAACTACACTATTTTGGGAATAACAGCTCCACATGCAACTGAGGCTGAAATCTTTCTAACTCTTAACTTCCAGCTTTAATCACTTAAGCCTATCAACAAAAGCTAAAATCTTTACCTCTTGAGTTCCCCTATCATTCCCCCTATTAGTTTTTCAAATATCTTATTTTATAAGGTTAGTTTACAAACTAAAACAACAGAAGATACAAAAGCTACACAAATTTGGAAGAATGGCAGGCTTCTGCCTCACAGCCTGTCCCCTCTGAACACCCAAAGAATAACCCTGCCATCCTCTTCCAGGCCGGCCCAATCCTAGGCTGCCCCAGAGTTCTTTCTCCCATTTAAAATGCTACCCTTTGGGAAATGCAGGTAGATACAGCACAATCATCCAGGGACCCTTGGGAAAGCAAGTCTCTGCCTTCCTTCTGCTTAAATCTTCCAGCCCATAATTCCTTGTACACTGAAGGTGTTCAGCTTCTCAACTAATCCTGTCCTTGGCTGTTTAGCATTGCCTCAGGCAACCTCCTCTTACGCCCCTCCCCACTCCTCCTCAGTAACTTGATCAGATCTCTTTGTATCATACGTACTGTGCCCAGTCCCATGGGATGCCAGTACATGAAGCTGAGGCTGACTGAGACAGGCTAGTCTGCCAGGGCAAGCAGAACAGGGAAACTGAGACAGATAGTTAAACAAGCAGTTTGCAGCCAGCTAGAAAATCCTATCTTCCCTAAGCCAAGGATGAGTAAGAGTAAATGGTTTACATTTCTCTCCAATCAGAAGGTAAATAGCTTGAATCACCCTGCTCTGAGAGATGGCAGAAATCTAATTACTGCCATTTGCCAACCATACCCAAGGACAGGTGAAGTTAAGGGAATAAATCTCACTTTGGTGTATCAGCATAAAGCTGATGAACATTCTATTGAGATCCTCCCCAAGACCTCTAGATTTTCAGCCTTTAAAAACCCCTCGAAACAAATGTCTCAGCTCATGCTCTCCATCTCAAGAGCAAGTCCACACCATTCCCTTCCCCTTCTTCTGCCCCCTCAGGCATGCATCTCCTAGACCCTAAGGTACACCATGAGGCTTGCAACCAGGGAGCAATGGGAGCAGCAGCTCATTCCAGGCTAACCGCCTAAACCTGTCCCCAAGGCCCCCTTTTCTCTGACTTCTTAGTAAGCCAATACAGTCCAGCCTAGACTCATTCCCCCCACCCAGTCCCTCTCCTGTTGCTTCTTCTAACCTAGGCCCTTCCTTGTTTCACTGTCCCCAGCTTTAATAAATGTCCTCTAAAAATCACCTGGACTTGTGTTGTGAAATCTTCCCTGCATGAAGCCACACACTACCAGCCAGCCCAAGGCAGGCCTGCTCAGGGCCAGGTCACCTTTCTGGTCAGGAGGCCACTTTACATCCCATATCTGACGGCAGATATGTTAACCTAAAACTTAAAGACCAAAGTGAGACTCAATAAGCATTTCTTTTGAGATTCAAAAGAATGTCTGAAGCACTGAGTTGGGCAGCATTGCAACTAATGTTCCAATTAGGAGGCAAAGGTAAAGGGCATTTATGAAAAAAAGGAAACAATTACATCAAATACATCATCATAGAAGGCATTTCTATAGCTACAGATAAACATGGTGGCACTAACTCTAAAGAACATTCTTAATTTTCAGTATGATAGTCATAATATCTGCTTTCTTGTTTTTGCAAACAGTTCTTTGGGATACGATGTTGCTATAGACTCAGTCTAAAGGATATTTTGCCCCATTTCAACAGCAGCTACTGCTCCATTTTAATTTTTTTTTTAAGATTTTATCTATTTAATTTTAGAGAGGGGAAGGGAGGGAGAAAGAGAAGGATCAACTGGTTGCCTTTCACACGCCCCCAACCAGAGACCTGGCCGACAATACAGGCATGTGCCCCGACTGGGAATCGAACCAGCAACCCCTTGGTTCGCAGGCCAGCACTCAATCCACTGAGCCACACCAGCCAGGACTGTTTGTTTTTAAATCGGAAGATATATCCATTGATTTTACAGAGGAAGGGGTGGGAGGAGAGAGAAACATCCATCAGTTGACTCCTCTACCTGCTCCAACCAGGGATCAAACCTGCATCCTAAGTATGTGCCCTGACCAGGAAGTGAATCCATCTTTTGGTGTACAGGGCAACACTCCAACTGAGCCACCCTGCCAGAGTTCCCACTCCATTTTAAAATGGCTCCTTCATATCATTCTTTGAAGAGCCAAGAAAAAGAGAGAGAGATGCCCTGGGAGTCAGAAGCAAAAGGAGCAAACAAAGATTTGAAATGGTGCGACTGGTATGGATGCTATGCTGGAAGCAATGTGTTGCATTAAAGAGGGTGAGCAACAGTGTGAAATATTCCTGGAAGTTTAAGGAGGGTAAGGTTTGAAACTTTCACTGGACTTAGCAACATATGTATTTGGTGACTGTCAAAAATGATTTTGTTGGCACAATGGAGTCAAGGGACAATGGAGGCAAAGAGACATTGAATACATAGACTCTTGGAATGAAATTTGCTGCAGTAGCTGAGGGAAATAGGGCCAAGAAAGGGTTTTTAAAATTATTTTTAGAGAAAGACATCATCTGTTATTCCACCCATTTATGTATTCATTGGTTGACTCCTAAATATGCCCTGACTAGGGATGGAACCCACAACCCATTTAACAATGCTGTAATTGAGCTACCCAACCAGGGCAAGAAACTGTTCTAATATGTCCTCCTATCAGTGCAGGAATCAAACCAGAGTGGATTTCTGGCTTTATATAATACTGTTACCAGGGAAGCCCTCTTTATATAGAAGGAAGTGCACAACTCACAAACCTGCCCTATCAGCAATTTTTGGGTGATCTTGGGTATGTCATTTAACTTCTTGGTATTTCAGTCTTCCTCATCTGGACACTGAGCAGAACAATCCATCTTCCATCTCACAGCTATATAAATGATTAGGTAATATCATATGTACTACCATTCTACTCTCTCTCTGTGATTTGACCTAAATACTTCGCAAGTGGAATCATATAGTATTTGCCTTTTTATAACTAGCCTATTTCTCGTAGTATCCTATGTCTTCAAGGTACATTCACGTTGTACATTAGAATTTCTTTCTTTTTTAATACTGAGTAATATCCCATTGTTTGTGCAAACTACTATTCATCTGTGGATAGACACTTGGGTTGATTATACCTTGTGGCTACATTCAAGACCCTGCTTTAATTTTTTTTTGTTTACTTTTTTAGTTATTTTTAAAAAGAAAGGAAAGGAGGGAGAAAGAGAGGGAGAGAAACATGGAGATGCAAGAGAAACTATCAGTTGCCTCTCGCACGCCCGCCAGCTGAGGACTTGGCTTGCAACCCAGGAATGTGCCCCAACCAGGAATTGAACCAGCAACCTTTCGTCTGGCAGGCCAGCACTCAACCCACTAAGCCATAATAGCCAGGGCAAATTCTCTGAATATATGCCCAAAAGAATTATTACCAGGTCACATGGTAGTTATATCTTTAATTTTTTGAGGAACTGCCATACTGTTTTCCACAGCAGCTGTACCATCTTATACTCCTACCAATAGTATATAAGCATTCCAATTTCTCCACATCTGACCAAAATTTTCTTTTAGTAACCATCTTACTGATATTGCTCACAGTAAGTGATCAGTATGATCATTATTATTATCAAGTGAAGGATTTCAATCTAAAATGGAACCAGAGAATATGAAAAGGAGGCTTTCACACATGTGCCCTCAGGAAAACAAAACTTAAGAACTGAGAAAGTGATTTCCAGGAAGGGTCTGACCTACAGAGACTGAAAAATACTTCCTACTGGTGAACATCGTCAAGAAGCTCTCCCTGTACACAAGCCAATGAATTTACTAAGCCTCCTGCTAGACTTTCCCCGCCTTTTCACTCCTTGCCAATACAACTTACCCAGACTCTCAACAGATCTGCCTGCAGCTTGTTACAATTTGCGTTTCCAGTCCTGCATGTCTTACCTTTAAAAAATCACACTTACTGAATTAATTGCAAGTTAGCATAGTTTTAGAAATACAACGATCCCATGTACTTTTTACCCAGTTTCCCCAAGTGCAATGTCTTGTACAACTACATAGCACACAACCAGGTTACCTGACATCTATAAGGTCAAAATACAGGCAATACAGGAGTACCTCTATGATTGCTAGATATGCTACCCAAATCACAAATGATTTAATAAAGCCAATTATATCTTCAAATTTATATTAAAAACTAGATACCAATAGTTCCATCATGAGTCCCTCACCTATCTTTTTATAGCCACACCAACCCCTGCCCCCAACTATATTTGCTGACGTGATTTACTCAGGCCGCAACAACGCTCACGCCAAAGAACAAGGTCCGGCGCTGGGAGAGTAAATGCAGATGGGCAGGCCAGGACTCCTGCCCAGGTGGTGCAAAGACAACTGAGTCTGCACGGGGCTAACCACAGCCTTCCACGCTGGCTGCAGGCCCCACCCCTTGCGCCACAGCCGAACAGCAGCAGTGGAGGGGAGAACAGCTCCCGTCACCACAGAACCGGAAGTGAAATGCAGCTCTCGGCCCAAGATGGCGGGTATCCACCGCGAACTGCAGGACTACTTGGCGCAGGGGAAAGCGGGCGGACAGGCGGCCACAGAGCCGCTGCTCACCGCGGAAAAGGCAGAGGAAAACGAGGCGGGAGACGGGACAGTAGGGGCGTGGCTGGCCCTGCGGTGGAAGTGGGTGCGGAGCACCACGGGGCCGGAGACGGGTCTCGCCTGTCTGCCCCAAGTGACGCGTGCGCAGCAGTTTGCGGCAAGCGGCGTGTGTCTGCTACTGGCCACGCTCTGCTTCGGCCTGGCCGCGTGCTACGTGCCCGTGCTGCTGCTGCGCGCCCGCAAGTTCGCGATACTCTGGTCGCTGGGCTCCGCGTTAGCGCTGGCTGGAGGAACGATCCTGCGGGGCAGGGCAGCGTACAGGTGTCTACTGAGTTGCGAGGAGGCGCCGTCGCGAGCTGTGTTGTTCTACGTGGCTGCGCTGGGCGCTACGCTATACGCGGCGCTGGGCTTACGCAACACGTTCCTCACGGCACTAGGCGCCTGCGCGCAGGTAGCCGCGCTGTTGGCTGCCTTGATTGACCTGCTTCCTCGAGGCGCCGGCACTGCACTTCGCTTAGTGCTGGGGCGGATGTGCTCCAGTAGCGGCCTTGCCAAAACGCTACCAGTTTGAGAATCCGGCGCCAGCGCCCTGAGCCTAGGACCGCAGCTGCCAGCTCCCGGACCACGAAGACAGAGACCGCCTTCACCGTGCCAGCCAATCTGCAGACACGGAGCGGCAGATAGGAGCAGTTTCGAAAGATCCTCAATTTCAGCTTTTTCTTCTACATTCGGTAGCTTGTGCTCTGAAAATGAGACTTGGTCATTGAGTTGGTGATATGCTGTAAAACATGATGAATTGCTTATGCACTAACTATGGCTAATGTTAAGACCACAGTAAATGTAAGCTCACAGCATTAAAAAATGCCTCTAATTAGCTGCCCTTGTAACTTTTCTTAGATTTTTCTTTTACCTTATATTAAAAATCTAGTGGTAGGTTTTAGTTTATATCAGCTTTTCTTTGGTTGTTGAAAATTATTTTCTCTTCAAAGGTGGATCCATAATAGAATCACTTTAAACATGAAATTTAACCATCTAATTTTTATAAGCACTTTAGCTTTACCTCGTTTTTTTTTTCTTTTAGCGAAATTGTAAATATTGTGCCTTATAAAGTTAGAGGAAAATTGTACTAATAACGAAAGCGATGTACCTAAAAATCTTTAATGATAGCAAAAACAAGTGATAGACCTTAAAAGGACATGTTCTGCCCCAAGAATTACAGTGTCTAGTAAGGTGCTGAGAGATTCCTGGACAGAACTGTGGTGAGGGACCCCTGGGAGAAAGAATTCTACATCCAGAGTTCCCTTGTTTGATGGAAACCAGTCTAATCAAAATTCTTAATTTTACTATCTGCTTTTTAAATTGACTTGGACATTGTAAGCCAATCCTAATTAAAATGTAAGATGCTTTTCATATCTAATTGCAAATTTCCTTCTTTTAGATTCAGCCCTTATATGACTTTATTGCACACCCTAATTTATTGCCACAAAGTATGGGCTGAATATTCTCATGAATCTGTAACACTTTGTGTTGTCACGAGTTATATATTAACTAGAATTTAAAATGTATTTAGAATTTTAAAACTGTTTTATTTGTTCTCAGTTCACATCAAAATTACTTGAAGAGCCAAACCTCAGATCTGTTCTATCACCCATTTTCAGCTAAGCTTGAGAACCACTTTTCTGTAATTGGGTTGCACAATTTGAAAATTGTTCTCTGGGGCTGGAGTCCAGTATTGCCTAAATAGTACGCCAGGCAGCAGTAGAGCACTGCCTCTTCATTCGGCCTCAAAATTTTTTAGGTCCTGATGGGTACTACAGTGACCAACATCCACAGGAGGCGTACAGGCTACTTCACCTACCCACCTCCCATAGTGTTCTTTAAAAATACTGCCTTCTTCCTGGACCAGTAAATATGGTTACTGCCCTCAAAAGAAAAAACAAGAGGGTGTTTGTAAAAGCAAATGCAGTTTTCAGGGAGTGATTTATTTAACTGTAAATTCTTGTGCAATTAGCTGCTCTTTCTACCCCCTAGTTAAATCTCTTAATTCTAAATTTCTTTAGAATTTTCACAACTGAAGATTTTACCATTTTAGCACATTTTTATGTTGATGTTACTTCTAAAAATTGTATTACCAACATTTTCTCAAGAATTCAACACTGAAACTCTAGCTTTTATAAAAAATCCAAAGCACAACATATTTTGACAGTGATGTTTTAAAATGTGTATCTCTTAAATATTTCATATATAGAGATTTCACTTTTTTGTAAATGAATTCATATTCAAAATGTGATCTAGTTATCTGCTTACTGAGGTACTGTGTTTTAAAGTTAAATCCTAAAATGTTAAGATGATAAAGTTTCTTATCAAATAAATCTCATAAAGGAGCCCAATTTTGATCAGGATTTGGCCTCTGAATCCCTTTTCAGCCTCAGAATTAATGACACCTTTTTAAGATCCGTCAGTGGAGGCTAACACAGAACACCCACACACCTGAGCAGTGCTGAGCTTCCTAGCCATGTTCACAGAGGCGCTATTAAGATGTCTTTGATTTCAAAATAAGGTGAAAATTACTCACTTATAGTTTACAGGTTCTAATACCCGAAAAGCAACATGATTGCTTTTCTCTCTGCAGAAATAACTTAGCTTTTATCATTTTTTACATTAATAGAGAGCCAGTTAGGTTTTTTACATACTGTCCAACTATCCCTTAGAAAAGGGATTTTTTTTCTAAGCAACTACTGAGACTTCCAGTGCTAAGTGTGCCAAGTAGACTTGTCTCTAATGTGAAACTGAAACTGGCAGTGTTAGGAACACTATGGGCTTCCTTTGAATAATAAAAGCTTTCTCCCTATTTAAAAAAAAAAAAAGGATCAGTATAGAGAGTATTATGGAGTTATCTCAAACTGAACTTTTGGCACCCAGTCCCAACTGGGCCAAAGGTTGTATTTAAAACTAAAGTAATATGTGCAGACAAGACCTTCCCGGCTTACTTTAGGTTAGGCCTATCCTCTGCTTTAAACGTGGGTATTTTCACAGAGCTAGTATTGGAGGAAGAAAGAAATTATTGAAGTTTTGCAAAATTATTTCAAACATTTTTGTTCCAGCTTTCAATTTAAAGTTTGTGAAAATTGATTTACAGTAGTCAAAAGGATACATGTTAATTTCTGGCTTGCATCAAATTCCTCTAGTCAGAACCAAGGCAATTCAAGTCTAAGTTGATTACTAGATGTACCTAAGAGAGAACTCCTACTTGGATAACCAGAATATATTTTTCTTGGAGTGTACTTCTCCATCTGCCAGACCAAAGAGTTCACAGATGTAATTAATTTAGATGACTTAGGCAGGGGTGTCCAACCAGCAGCCTGGGCTACATGTGGCCCAGGTTGGCTGTGAATGCAGCCCAACACAAAAGTTGTAAATTTACTTAAAACATTGAGATCTTTTTGTGATTACATGTTGCAGTGTATTTAATGTGTGGCCCAAGACAACTCTTCTTCCAGTGTGGCGCAGAGACACCAAAAAGTTGGACACCCCTGACTTAAGAGATTTCATCAAGTTTGCTTATAAGCATAAGCACTGATTGTATACCCTTCAACAGACTGGATGCAATAGAAACTACGGATTTCCTTAAGGCAAGCACTTCACGACTAGTTGTTTTCTGTTAATTCTTGCATAAATCACATTCTGTATTCATACAAAAACAATGTTTTTTCTGACAAACTGTACATATAGAAACAAATTTCCAATTGGACATGAACTTAAATTTGTGGAGGAGGTGCTTCTTGTCTCCTGATAAAAAAGAAAAAAAAAAAAAATTCCAGCTTCTATCTTCACAAAACAATGTAGGAGCTGGGGCAGTGAGGATGTACAGGACAAAAGGCCAGCTACTCTGGGTGACCAGCAGCAGTCTCTTCATCTTGAAGACCTCATTAGGGGCTCCTGGAATTCAGCTGCCCCAGAATAAGAGTTCAGGGCTACAAGGTGCAGGTTTCCTTTTGTTTCTCTTGTTAAGTCCACAAGAAGTTATTAAATACTGTCCAGAGATGCCGAGGAGTACTCATTCCCACCTTCTATCGACCCCTTCCACCACCCCTTGAAGCTCCTCGCCTTGGTGGGCCAGAGTTCATGTTACTCCCTCTACCCCAGTTGTTGCCACTCCGGACCCCTCTAGAAGGGGTACCACTGCCTGGAGGGCCCCCAAAAGGTTCGTCTCTGTGGTATCCATCATGGTGATCTCCATCCAAGGAGCTGGAACGCCCAGACTTTGGCACTCTTTGGGAAGGTCCTGGGCCCCCTCGGCCTGAAAGGAAACATTGATTTCACATGTGACTTTTTTATATCAGAGACTCTTGATAACTTCTGGTACAAATTTTTATTCTGTGATGACAGTAGAACACTTCTGGGTCTTTCTTTAGTACAAAGTTCTGACACTAGTATTAGAAGCACAAAAAGTGCCTTCACCATATTCCTGACCACTGTCTCATTCCCATCCTGGCTTGTAGCCATGCTCCTCCACAACAACTAGACACATGTTCCCCAAGGCTTTACGACAGAGACAACTGGAAGCCAAAAGATACAGGTGGAGCACCTTCTAGAAGTCATGGCTACACGAGGTCCTTTCTCTAATCTATGGGAGGTGTATCTTCACCCTCCTATGCCACCAGAGGTATTCTGAGGGAAGGTCTAAAATGCACTAACTTAAACTTTGGAAGTAACTATGATGACAGTAACTATAACAAGTGCTTGCTTACTTACCCCACAACTGTGGTACTTTTGATTTCCTTTTAAATAGTGAAATAATATATTTCTTGAAAAACAAAAGCATAGGAAAAAACACTAGCTTTTAGAATGATTTCTCCCAGGGATAGTTTTATTTGTTCCAGATTTGGATACACAAACTTTACCTTCTACAATTCTCGTTTAAAAATGTTTTTTTCTCATGAGATGACAGGATTTGGCTACATCTCCCATAATGCATTATCAGAAGATTATTGAGAACTTTATTTTGTCTTAAAATTTTTAATAGAATTGAATCCAGTTAAGACAAAGAAGTTAGGAAAGCTAGCCAAATGAATAATTTTGGCTTCTTTTCTTACAAAGTGAAGCCTAGACCCATCAGAAGGTGTAAGGGCAAAGAAGTCAGCTGGGATGTAATTTCCATGTCATGTGGCTGCAGCCAAGGACCCACAAATGTGTCCTGAGTGCCCAAACAGACCAGCAACAAAATGTGCTTGGATGGGGAGATAGATCTCTTGGTGATATGAGATAATTTGAGGGGATTTTTCTGAGAAGAACCAAACAACTGTCAAGAACAAAAGCCAGAACTTTCTCAGGGACTCAGGCTAACTGGGGAGTGGGCCCAAGTTGGGGCTCATGGGCAGTTGTTCCAGCAGCCTCCAAACCATAGCACATAGGCTACAGCTCCTGCCTAAAAGTAAAGATCCATTTCAAGAAATGGAAATACTCTATTGCCACCACCTGAAAACAACTGTTTCCAGACAATGTTCCCCAAAGTGTTTGTGACTGTGGGTACATATAATGTTCCTTCCAGGCCCATGCTAAAAAAAAAACCCTGAGAACCTGGAAGAGGGCACTTCCACCTGCCACTGATGAGACCCTCCAGGGCTCAGAGCAGCAATCAGTGGAACACATTTGCCAGGTTGGAGTCTCGCAGAAAGTACCATCAGCAGAGACTGTGCTGGACACCCTGACAAAGAGCTGAATTTGAATAAAGCAGAGATTCTTGAAATCAAGTGGACAATGAGCTTGCAGTCACCAGGGAGAGCTCTGACTAGATGTGGGGTAAGCCCAAGCAAACTGCATTTGTACCACACTGGGGAACCTGTGCCTTTACACAGCATAAGCCCTGGAGAGTAGAAATGGAGGAAGGACCCTTGACACCCTAGGAGGGGACAGGTGGAACAGGCATACCCTGGGATGGAACTGGCCTGGAGATGAGGCCTCCAGTGGCCCCTGCAGCCTTCTTGGCAGGTGTATGGCATCCACAGTTCTCAGACTGGAATCACTGGCCTCCACTTACCTTTGCCTCCTCGATCCTCAGAAGGACCCCCTGGGACTTCCATTTCTCTGTGCTCAGAGGTCCCTGGTCCATCATGCCAGGGGCGCTTTCGGGGTGGCAGGGACGCCATGTCCATGCCTTGGAGGGAAGAGGATCGTTCTCTGCCAGCTGGGGAATGACCATCATGAGGGGGATGATCTGGGCGGGGAGCATCACGAAAATGTTCATGACCTGGTCCTGGAAGAGAAACATAGATGGACAAAGCTAAGAATCTAACATTCTTATTATATTAGAGTGTGACCTACAGCAGATGGAAATTATATTGTTAAAAATAAATAGCAGCTTGAGAACCAACAATCATTCATGCTAGAAATACTCACTTGTTGAATACCTGCCAGGTATAAGTCATACCATGAATACATTAAACAAGTCAAGATTAGAAATCAATATACCACTTCAAGAAAAAGGCAGGTAAGGTCCAGAAAAGTAGATCTCAAACTTTTTAGTCACAGGAGTTCTTTGGGGTGCTCAGTGACTCAAAGAGTAACTTAAGAGTTACTGAGCTACCCAAAGATATTTCATTTATGAGAGTTATATCTAATAATATTTGCCATATTGGCAATTAAGACTGAGAAAACTAATTCCCTTCACTACATTTTCAAAAAACAACACACCTCAGTGAAAAGAATGCTACTGTTTCATATTTAGATAAATCCCTGTATAAATGTCTGCCTCAGTAATTTATAGGGAAATGAGAAGGAAAGCTGGATTCTGCCATCTGTTTCTGCATTCAATCTCTAATCTCCTGTGATGGAATGCTGTTGGGTGAAGGCCGTGAAACAATCCATCCTCAGGTGGAAAGTAAGTTGGAAAAAGAGGAGCTGGTGGACCTGGAAGAGGGTCTCAGGCCCCCAGGGGTCCTTAAACTATTTGTCTTGAGTTACCATAAGTACAGGCAGTTCTCCTTCCTTACCTGGCTCTCTGTTTCCATCCCAGGAGTCTGGTTTCCGTCCTCCTTCAAAACGGGGGAACTCATCAGGAGTGGGAAGTAAACCCTTCCTTCCTCCTACACAATGGAGCAAAACAGACTATTTCGGGTGTGCTCCCAAACATTTACCTCTCCATCTCTGCTCTTCCCAGAGTCAGTGTCCCTAGAGCATACCTCGTGGGGCACCTCTGCCTCGTCCTCGGAGATCTCTTCCGCGGGCAGCTTCATCAGAAGCATCAAAACTCTCCTCTGGACCAAAGTCTTCAGGGCCAGGAAAACCATCCCTGCTTCTTGGGGGAGCTCGACCTTCATGTCTTGGGGGGGCTCCTCTTCTGAAGCTGTGAGGAAAAACAGCAGAATGTCCACCCAATGAAACACCTTCTAGCTCTAAGTTCATGTTTCAAAGAAGCATATAAAAATATGATACGTTAAATGGGCGCAAAACAAAGTAAAATTGTACATTGTTTGAAGTATACATTTTACAATCCCAATATTACAGGCAAAAACAGGCAGGAAGTAAACATATCAGAATGTAGGATTATTTTCATTTTCTTTCAGGCTTTTAGGAAAACTAGTAGTGAGCATTTTTTAATTGCTAATATGTCAAGTGCCTTAAATGTATTATTCAGTCCATTTCATGCTCATAACCACCATATGAAATTACTACCATGACTAACTCCCTTCTACCCATGAGTATAACAAGGCAAAGAGAGGTTAAGTCACTTATTTAAGAACACACCTAAGTGTTTGCATCTGAACTCAGCCAGTCCTGCCCTTCAGTCCAGGCTCTCTACCATTGCCTCCCAAAGGTTTTCATTATCATTTAAATTTTTATAATGAACACTTGTACCATCAGAAAAAAGCAGAGTATAGATTCATGTCTCCCACGTGTACTAGACTTGCTCCGGGGCATCTATCCTACCATCTGCCCTGGCCTACCCCACAGTCTCTACTCAGGGGTGACTATGGACTTCCCCAGTGGGCCCGTCCCACAGCGGACTGATGTACAGGTAGGCATCCAGCGCATGGACAGGCTGGTGCCCTGGCAGGTGAACAACTTCACTGTCTCTCAGAAATTCTGGACCAGGAAAGTCAAACCGGCCCAGAGTATTGTGCAAACAGCGGCAGCCTGTGGGAAGCAGAATAAGGGCCTGCCAGCAAAAGAGCGCCAACAGACCACAGAAAGTGGGGAAAGGGTCAGAAGGGGGTAGGGGCACAAGACTGGTATGCATGGGCCACGTGTCCATGGCTTTCTTTTGGGCCAGGCCTTCTACTTTTTCATGTTTCCATTCAATTATCGTTTAGTCCATTTTGTTTTGAAAATTTCACGATTTACAGTAAAGCTGAAAAAATAGAACAAGCTCATATATCCTTTACCTAATCAGTTCTTTTTTGCACATGTGCTGTATGTACTCTTTATTCAATTGTTTCCAAATTCATTTCTAAAGCATTCTAAACTCAGCTGGAATGTGATGCTTTAGCCCTGAATACTTCAGTATGTTTCTTCTAAGAACACCATTCCTCCTATGTAATACTATTACTAAACTAACATGTAATATTATTTATTCTATAGTCTCATTCAATTTTGTCCAGCTGTCCTCAAAATGTCCTTTACATTTGTTTTAAAATAAGGGTTTCAATCATAACCACAGTTATTGGGTAGTCACATCTCTCTGCTCTACTGTAATTTAGAACAGTCACCCTCCCATATTTTATCTTGTGTGATCTTGACATTTTTGAGAGGTCCACCCATGTGTTTTACAGAATGGAACACAATTTGAATTTTTCTGATTGTTTCCTCATTCTTGGCCAAACCACTTATACCTTCTAAGTGACACCAATTTGTCTCATTGTTTATGATGTACTAGTGGGTACAGTGACCAAATTTCACTGTTGCAAAGACACATTCTCTCCTTTGCAATTAAGTGATCTGTGGGGTGTGAGACTCACCTGCTTCCCCATAATCTTTTACCCAATGGTTTTAGCATCCACTGATGATCCTTGCCTGAATCAACTGTGACATCAATTGCTATAAAAGATGTGATTTTCTAATTCTGCCACTCCTCCTACATTTATCACTTGGTGTTTTACTGTAAAAAGATCTTCCCCTTTTCTAGTCCGCCACTCAGCTATCTTTTTAATAACTTTTTTGGCCCTGAGGTAACTTATGAATCACGGTCCTGAAAATAAAGTGGGTGCGACCAGAACACTAGCTAAACAACAACGTACAGTGAGGGTGAAGTGGCCAGGGGATGAATGGGACAGAGGAGTAAAAGTAGAGGGCAATGTCTTCCTGAGACAGAGTCAAGGTAGAAGCCCCAAACACAGCAGCACTCTTCTGTGGTCCAAAAGGGGAGAGAGAGAATCTAAGCTGCCCTAATTAGAAAACAGCTCCTGTTATGGTCTAAATGTTTATGTCCCCCCACATAATTCATATGTTGAAGCCTAACCCCAACGTGCTATTTGGAGGTGGGCCTTTGAGAGGCAATTAGAGTTAGATGAGATTATTAGAGTGCGGCCCTCATGATGGGATTAGTGTCCTTATAAGAAGGAATACCAGGGAGAGGTTTCTCTCTCCCTCTTCCATGTGAGGACACAGGGAGAAGGTGACTGCAAGCTAGGAAGAGGAGTCTCACCAGAAACCCATCCTACTAGATCATGATCTGGAACTTCCAGCCTCCAGAACTGTGAGAAAATATTGGGTTGGCCAAAAAGTCCATTATGGTTTTTTCCATATGATGGTTCTGGTAGGGCTTAATTGTCTTTAACTTCATTTCAAACAATTTTGTTAGATTGTATCATGACAGCTGTTATACCAGCATGCATTTAAAAAAAATCTTATCAAAATTGGTGAATTTTTGTAGAGCCATTTTAATACTGAAGATGGAAGAAAACACACATTTTCAGCGTACTATGGTTTATTATTTCAAGAAAGGCAAAAACACACTTGAAATGCAAAAGAAAAAGAAGATTTGTGCAGTGTATGGAGAAGATGCTATGTATGACTGAACATGTCAAAGGTGGTTTGTGAAGTTTCTTGGTACTACTGACATTTTGACCAAATAATCCTTTGCTGTGGGGCTGTCTTATGCATTAGAGGTGTTTAGCAGCACCGCTAGCCTCTGCCCACTAGAAGCCAATAGTGCAAGACAGCTGACATACTCAAAATATACAAATCGATAGTTATTGGTGAAAATAAAAGTTTTCATTGTGATCCCCCATCTGTAAAATGTGTCTTTTATGGAAAAAAAGCATAATACTTTTTGGCCAGCCCAATAGGTTGCTATTGTTTAAGCCACTCAGTCTATGGTATTTGGTTATGGCAGCCTGCGCTCCTAATAAACTGACCTCTCTCAAATGCCCCTCCTTATTGAACAGATTCATTTCTTCAAGTTACTGAGCACCTACTATGACAACACTACTGCTCCAGGTCCTGAGGACACAGTGGTGGATGAACAAAGCCCCTGCCCTTCAAAAGGTATGATGATCCTGGGAGATATGGGTTATAAAGAAATAAATATATTACTTAGTGTCACACAACACTGAGTGCTATGAAGAAATAGAAAGCAGTTTAAAGGAACTAGGTATACAGAAGAAAAGATCTAACTGGGTCCACAAACATCTGTGAAACTGAGTCCCAGGCAGAGGAAACAGCATGCACAAAAGGAACAATTGCCATATCTGAAGAGCAGCACAAAGCTGTAAAAAGCATAAGAGTTTTGGCTGTGAGACTGTTACCAACAGATGAAATATAATACAAATTGAGACTCAGTAAAATCTGAGCCTTTGCACAAGATACAGGGACTCAAGAAATCAATTAAAGTCAGGCTGATGCCAAAGCCATTGGAAATGAGGCACTTGTAGATATAAAAAGCTATTTCAGAGTGAATACTGGATATCATAAAGAAAGGCCCTTATGAAAACTGGGAGCCCTTAAATTTTTTCTTTTTTCTTTTTTTTTTTTTTAAGATTTTATTTATTTATTTTTAGAGAGGGAAGGGAGAGGGAGAGAGAGAGAGAGAAACATCAATGTGTGGTTGCTGAGGGACATGGCGTGCAACCTAGGCATGTACCCTGACTGGGAATCGAACCTGTGATGTCTGACTCACAGCCCGCGCTCAATCCACTGAGCTATGCCAGCCAGGGCCTAGGAATTTTTTCAAAACTCCATTCTGATAGGTGCTTTCCTTAACCCTCTCTTCACCCTCATGACCCTTTCAATAGCCACTCTCTTCTAATGCATCCCATGAGGATGGGAATTGCCAACCCTTAACTCAGTCACCTACTAACAACACTAGTGAGAGCTGTGATGGGAAAAGACACGGGAGGGAAGACTGAAGCGGTGAAGGCAGGAGTGCTGAACAGCATGGGTGCTGTGATTCCTCATCTGTAAAATGCTCACAGTAACATCTATCTCATAGTTCACTGTAACAATTAAGTGGGGCCATCTAACACACAATAAATACTCAATTATCACTGATTATTAAGTTTCACTTGTAACTTCACTAATTCTTGTTTTTACTACATATTTTTATTTTATTTTTGTTTTTGTTCCTCCATATTTCTTGTATTGTTTTTATACCGAGCAAGTGAAGTGTTCAAGCCTAACCTTGACCTACTTTAACAGCAAGATTATTTTTCAGTTTGATTTCATTTTGTTAGGATCTTTAGACAATTTCACAAAAACTATTTAACAATTTCTTCATTCTTAATTTAGCTATATGATTTCATCATTCTAATCAAGAGAACCTAGTGATTTCTAATCAGACCCAAGAAACTTTATAGTATACATATATTCCTATCACTTTAAAACAACCAAAAGACAAGCAAAAAAAAAAAAAAGATTTTTAAATTATAAAGACAAAAGAACCACATAAATGTTAAAAAGAATATATATTTTTTAAAGTCTAACTGCAAAACGCAAAGAGGGTAGGGCCAGAAGTGAAGTGAAAAAGAAAAGGGACTTTGTGGGAGAAAGAAAAGATAAAAAGCTCCAGGGAAGAAGAAATAGACCCACAAAGCATCTGCCCCACCTTTCTTCTCTGCGCCCTCGAAAACGTGGGTCCTCAGGATCCCGGGGAAATCGGTCATCTCCAGGTCTGCGGCCTTCCCATGTACCTGGAGGTCCCCGGGCTGAGCCCCGGCCATCCCCCTCGCTGAATTCCCTGTGATCAGGAGGAAACGGAGGCCCGGGGCCCCCTCGCCTCCACTTCTCTTCTTGTGGTAAAGGTCCTCCTCGCCCCTCAAATTCACGTAATCGGTGGCCAAAGCGCTTGTCAGGATGGAAGTCATCTGGTCTGTTGAAGTCATCGGGGAAGTCAGGGTGAGGGCCACGCCTATCAGGGGGACCCCTGCAGTCCTGGCCGCCCCGGAAAGGTCCCCTGTCTGGACCATGTTCGGGGCCACTGCTCTGCTCATGCCGCCTCTCTGACAGTGGGCCCATGTGATGGTTTGGAGGGCCCCGTGAGTCACCTGTGGGAAACAAAGCTGCTTTTACCATGTCTTCCAGGAACTCTGCCAACACAAGTCTGGTTTTCAGCATCATGTTTTAGAAGGCACTCTTTTATTTAGCATGTTTCCCTCCTTGGTTCTCAGCATACTAGGAGACAAATGTCTCTCTAAAGCATTATAAAATGAACAGAACTAGGGTTTTGTGGTAAAGATTTCCACTTCATCACTCACTAGAGTTAAGGAACTTGACCTAGGACAAACTACTAATCTCAAATGCACCCACCTTATAGTATAGTGATTAATTTAGAAAATATAAGAAAGCCTCACAGGAATAAGATTGAGCTTCCCTCCCCTGCCCTAATTCTTTCAGTGACTTCATTCTGCCCACCTGCTCCACACCCAGGGAGACAGGAGAAAATGCACAGTGCAGGCCAGGAAGCCAAGCCAGGCACTACCCCTTCCACCCAGCCCCACACTTACAATGGCTTGCAAAGCCCCTCACAACACTGGGCTACCCGCCACCATCTATGATGTCACTCCCTTAATCCACAGTTCATTTACCTTGATTTGTTAACTCACACTCTGATTCTTAACAAAATCTTCTATAAGGCACACGGAACCATGGGCTTCTCTTATAACTGCTTGGTAACCAAACAACCTCACTATATATCAGCTTTAAAGTTTATATGAACATTTTTTCTGCCCCTTTCTATGAATGATATTCCTCATCTACAGTATCATTACCATTCCTTGCAAACAGTGTTTGGAAACTCACTAAAGATTTTTTAAAAATATTTGAACATATGTAATATATTAAAATTACAGAGTAAAAATGGAAAAAGACTAATTTAACTTGTGATGGTTAACTTAGTTCACCTCCTAAGATTGAAGGGATGTTTTCCTGGATCCTGAACTACTTCAGCTATTATAAATGAATACTAATTTTCTGTGAACATACAATTTAAAACATTTCTAGAAAGTGGATACAAAGGGACACTCTGCCTCTGAAACAACAAACTATTGTACTTCAATGTAAGTCCTCCACCTGCACCACTCATGACGTTTATTTACTCTTTGAATTTGGTTTCCTGGTATCCCCGGCAACCATAATTCTCACCCTTCCAATATCCTTCCTCCTTCACTTCTGCTCATTTCTCTTGGATATCTGGGCGTAACAATAGACCATATGAAGGGTTCTTTCCTCTCTTCCACGAAACCAGTCCTCTCCATGCTCAGTTTGCAAATATCCTAGGTCTGTTTCCTTATGGTAGATAGGACCCTCACCTCTCAGTGTATTCATGAAGCTAATGGCTTATCTCTGACATTATGCTGTTTGAACTTGGTGTGACCTTAGATACAGCAGACATGTGACCTGAGGACACTGATCATTATTCCATTTGGACTTACCTATGTATATTAATCCTCCCATTACCTCTATCTGTTTAAAAGTACCCTGCTCATCCAAGGACAGAAACCCACCACTAGAAATTAGAAGGGATGTGGCCACCGGTGATGGGGCGGCAGCGCTGGTTAATCCAGTAGGGGATGGCAGGGCCCCTTTCTCGGCTCTCCCTTCTCCCTTGGGTCCCTGGGAGGAAAAAGAGAGGAGGAAGAAAGAAAGAAAGAAAGAAAGAAAGAAAGAAAGAAAGAAAGAGAAAAAGAGGAGAGGGAGAAAAAGAGAAAGAGAAAAGGGGAAGAACAAGGAGAGGGAAATAGATGGAGACAGACACAGGGTAGGGGAGAGGAAGAGAGGCAGGCTCTCAGTTTGTTGATGGCTATACCTTGTGGATAAAAGACTCTTCTTTCTCAGGGTCCCCAAACTCCAAAGGTTGGCTCTTGATGCTTGTTATCTTTTTCCCTGTTGGCCACCACTTCCATAAGGTGGGACTAAATTAAATATTATTCTAATTCCTTTACCCCTATCTCAAATACCTTATATACATTCAACACTAAGCTTTAAATTCCCAAAGTCCTGGGGCTGAAAAATGCTAAAAAGGACTCTTCTTAATCTGATAAAATGGGGCAAGAACCCTAAGGTGTACCACAGGGAGCCGTGGGCTTAGCCAATTAAAATGAAAAGGAGTGAAGTTCCTTGAAATGCAATCTCCATAGTACCCACATTCTCTGGTTTGTGTCCTGCTACTGATGTAACAACTCCACCTTCTGACTTCCTTGCATCCACTCCCTTCACAGTCCTTATCTATCCCCTAACTCTCCAACAGCCTGCCATCCACTTACTACTATAGGAGTTTTCAGCTCTTCATGTGGGTGTGAGGGGATGCTAGGAGAACTTAATCCTTTAGGGAACTGGGACTCTGGTTCCCAGTGTATACTCTTTCAACTCCTAAAATTAACTCTTAATTTCCTCATCTCTGTGCTTTCCATATGCTCTCTTCTTTTAAAATGGTACAGGACAATGTAACTAGCTAAATAACTCAAAACTTGACACAATTTTGGGGGAGGATGGGTGGTATCTCTGAATTCTTTATCCCATCAAAAAATTTACAAATCAGTTAGGCTCTCTAGCTGCTGCAAGACGCACCTGCAATGGATGAGCACTGGCCTCACTCCCATTCCTGCAAACGGACAAGGCCACCAGGGCCAGGCCATGTTGCTGGGGGCTATCCAAGTGTCTTACCACCAGCATCCAGTAGTGAGGAGCTTATTCCCTCCGGCAGCATTTATGGCTAACTACAGCAAATGTATGAATGAAAACAACATAAGACAAAGCTGTTACCTGAAGTGGCTGTGCTCCTATTTTCCTAGAGATGCAAATGATCATTCTATTCAATTATTTATCAATAAAACTATTTATTGTAAGATTTACCCAAAGGTGGTAAAATACAATCTCTTATTCAGCCAAACAGATATTTACCTTTGTTAGGGCCAGGTCCTTGTCCAGGGTTAAGAGGGGGGATGCGACCTTGTGCTCCCTGCTGCCCTAGGCCTGGTATCAGGGGTGGGGGGCCTGTGTTCTGTCCTTCCTGAAAAGATGTTTTTAAAGTGGGGGTGTGAAATCATAGGCTTGTGCTTCATGAATAGCAATTTTATTATAATGTGACAAGATAAAAACATTAGGTTACCCCAAAGCCTCCAGCAATAAATACAGCTAGTGACATTGTAGCAAAACTGTCTTTAAATTGGGGAAAAGGAGATATTTCTCTTACCATAGTAAAAGGAAACACATATTTTAAACCTGCTTATAGGTTTTATTTAAAGCTAGATCTTTACTTATTATGCCAAGCAAGAACCTCAATAGCAAGTCAGAAATCATAACATAATGACAACACTCTGCATAGAGGAACTCCTGGCAAAGGCAAGCATGACAATCTCCCAGGACGGACAAGCTGTGCTCTGGCATCCACAGCTCCTTTCCAGCCACAATCAACCACCCTCACAAGATACCAGGGCTGGGTTTGAAAAGGGTGCAGTGGGAGAATAAGAAAGGGGTGGGCTCCTAATGAGCAAGGTGTTCACAAGAGCTTTATCCTTTCACCTCCCTCTTACCTCTACCCTCCAGACTCCCCTGCCCTCAACAAGCTACTGCTCATTCCCATTCAGTCAACCTGGGATCTTGATGGATTCATTTGGTTCTTGCAGCGTCTGACACAAACCTGCTGTTCTGATGTTCTTAATCTCCTTGCTCTGAAACCCAGCCTTGTCCTTAGTCCTCATATTCTGTATTGATATCTAGCCATGTCTAAATTCTGATTTCCCACACTGTCCAGTGACCTTGGATCAGGTCTGTTGACAAACACACACAAAAATCTACAGGTATTCCCACATATTAAAAATGCATTTAGTGACTGGATCTACTATGAGAATAGCTGTTTCAAAACCATCAATAGCAAAACTCTTTTCACGATCCAAACTAGCTTCCATGAAAGAGTTGCCTTAATAAGGCACAGCACTATAGTTATAAACAATGCCAGCCATTTCTATCCTCTCATTTTCTGTCCGTTTTACCCAAGGACAACTCTTCCCAACATCTCTCATGCCGCTCATTTACCACCTGAAAGCAGTTCCGGTAAACTGAACCAATTAAAGCAACTGGTTTAAACGATTCGCCTGGTCAAAGTGAAGAATGTCAGATGTCAGCATATAAAAAGTACCAGGTAACTTCTGAGATTTGGAATACTCTGTTTCAAACCTTCGCATTCGTTCTACCATCGTTTGTATCTGTCAGTTAAACCTTCACAGGCATTATGCTTTTCATGTATAAAATCTTTTATTACATTTTAAGAGTAAAACCTCTTATTAAATTGTCCCAGAAATGCAAACCTGTCCCCTTGAATCTGACATGTTTGTAATTTCAGTCATAATGTGGAAGCTCAAGTTCATGTTTTTATCCTCCAAAATGAAAACTGTTAATTCACTACCACAAGGTCGGGTAAGTAAATTATAAACACACACAAGTACACTCTGTATTCATAAAATATGTAACACTTCAAGTTTCACAGCAATTTCAGTGTGGTAAACCTAAGTTTATTAAACTCATCCTAACTTTTGAAAAGTGCACAATAAATTCTGGAGATAAACTCAAATGCCATAAGATTCTCTGTTGCCATGACATTTTTAGGTTCTGGAAGATCTACTGAAGAGTACCACATAGTCTACTTATTTAGCTACTTATTTTAATTCAGTAAATCTGGCATCACTTTCACATTACAAATCTCCAAGGCGTTAACAGTGTATTTTCTATATATAGTATCTGCAGCAAGTCCTCTTCCAAGTGAATGGAGTGTAAGGGAGTCAGTGTTGGCTCGCTCACTCACCCACATAGTGCTTCTAGACTAGGAAATTCACAAGAACATAAACACCAGAGCTGAACAATGTTCAATATATCCATGCTTGTGCAGCCTCTCCATAATTCTCCCCAACCAACATGAACTGTTCTCACATCACCTCTCAAGCACGAGATCAGGGAATGGGCAATAAAACTTGGTTGAGAGAAACAGAATTGTCAAAAGAGGGCCCAGAAAATTTCTACAGAAATACTCCTTCCTGTAAATATTTTTGTAAGTAAGCTAAAAACAATTTGGTCCTATCCAGAGGGTCACCATCTGAAAATGTGTAATTTTGGACTGAGAGACCTCTAAAAGCACTCACTGAAGTGAAAATGGTGAGTTACACACCCCACACTACCCTTCAAAGTGGAGTCGGGAGGCAGGTAAGAGGTGGCTCTGCTGCTGGCAGGCCCATGAAACACCATGCTACGAAGTAAATGACCTAGAAAATGGAGCATGACAGACTCAGAAGCGCCCATGCTTCCTCCCCAGGGCCACAGCTCTTCTGGGGTCCCGGAACAATTAGGAACTGTATTCAACTGAGCCTGTAAAAGCTGCTTTTCCAGGAACTGAAGGTATGACTCACCCTGACACCAGGAAACCAGAAACACTTCCACCTTTGTGTCTCAGGAGGACTGCAAGCAATTCAAGATGGTATCTGAGTCACTGTCCTCCAGAGTGAGATGACCACAGCTGAAGACTACTGCCCAGGGCAAAAATGCTGCTATTTTTTAATCCAATTAACTTTTCCCTGAATTACAAACCCCTTACCTACTATTTATCCTCCTTATAAAAAGGACCATTTTCAAGTGGGATTTAAGACAGTCTGTTAGGGTGCAAACGCACCATCTTCTTAGATCACTGGCCGTCCGAGTAAAGTGCCCATGGAGGTTCAAAAAAAGAACTGTACTCAAGCGAAAGTTAATCTCATGGAAGAACACCTGCTAGAAAACAGGCTGAGAAGTAGATTCATATTGCGGTATATTTAATGTTCTATTTAATTACTATCTCCTTCTTAGGCTGTATTGCTATTCTCAGGCCAGTATCACCACTTGAGAGACATTTGTATCAGTTGTGACTGTTTTTCACAGCATTTCAGAGTGTCACCTCAGTGCAGAGTATATTTTCCCAATGTGTAATGCCCACAATTTGCAAATAAGTAATACCTGATTGAAGGGGGCCCGTGGCCCATCACCTAGTAGAGCTGTTTTCTGTTGCTGGAATGGTATTTGCCCTTGAGATGGATGTGGCCCTCTTGCTTGGTTCTGCTGTCCCTGAGGTCCAGGGGGCCCTTGCATGCCACCCTGAGGTGGAGGTCCCAAAGAGCCCTGGGGAGGCCCCTGCTGACCTTGTGAGCCTGGAGGCCCTCGCAATTCTTGGGGAGGGCCCAGCATTGATCCTTGAGGAGAAGGCCCCTGCATGCCTCGCATCTCCTGAGGACCTCTCATTTCCTGAGGGCCGTGTCCCAGTAGTCCACTTGGAGGGTGAGGTCTCATTTCTTGAGGCGGGTGGCCCATCATCATGCCTTGGGGAGTAGGACCCTGATTCTCTCGAGGGCCTGGAGGACCCTGCATTCCTCTTGGATTCAATCCCATCAGAGGTCCCTGAGACACAGGACCTTGGATCCCCTGAGACCCTGGCCCACCTTGTATCCCATGAGGATGAGGAGGTCCTTGCATTCCTCTGGGACCAGGTGGCCCTTGCATACCTTGAGTACCAGGAGGCCCCTGAGGGCCCATGTGACCCTGGGGACCAGGTGGGCCTTGGGGGCCTATGTGACCTTGTGGGCCAGGTAGGCCCTGAGGACCCATATGACCTTGAGGACCAGAATTACCCTGTGGTCCAGGTGGTCCCTGAAGTCCCAAAGGGCCATGAGGTCCAGGATGCCTTTGTATTCCTTGGGGCCCATGCATGTCCTGAGGCCTTGGCAACCCTTGGGGTGGGCCTGGGGGCCCTTGTGGTCCCATGAATCCTTGTGGCCCTCCACCTCCCTGATGCAATGGAGGACCTTGTGGTCCCATTTGTCCCTGAGGTCCAGGGGGTCTAAATTGTCCCTGTGGACCTGGAGGCCCCATTTGCGCCATGTTCATTGACATCTGCTGAGATGAATGGGGCTGTTGAAAACCTTGAGGAATCTGAGACATTGGACCTTGTCCTGGAAAGGCCTGGGGTCCAAGGAGAGGGGTACCAGATGGAGGAGGCTGAATTTGCTCAGCCTGTTTCTGTGCAAGTCTTTCGATTTTAAGTTGCTGGAAAGAAAGAAAGAAAAAGCATACTCAAAAATAAGCCAGAGCCCTAAGAAGATGACAATACTGCTGTCACTTATTTCGTTTGGGGTACCTCAGAACAAACATGAGGCGTTAACCTCTTAATACCCCAACAATAACTAGAGTCCATTAACATTCAGATAAGCCAGAGGGCACTCAGGCCTCCGGACTCACTCTAGTGAGGTGCTGGGGACACAGCAGTCAGGATTATTTATCATGACCAGGAAAAGCCCAATAATATACTGATGCTATATCATTATTGGTAGCTGTGAGAGTAGGACAATTAAGAGGAAACCATCTGCTTTAAAGCTGACAGAGAAAGAAAAATTATTTTATCTGTGGATAAAGTAAGTGAATTCCAATTTAAACTATGCTGGCTCTAGCTTTTCTATTAGAAACGTGTATTTAACTGAGGTCTACTCACTGCTTGACTGATCTGGCTGGAAACCAGCTTCCTAGCATACCAGTAAGGAACAGTGTGCTTATCAGATCCACCTGAGAGTCCCACTCCTTCTTATGAGCATATCAGTAAACAATGTTATTACTACTTTCTCTGAGCATCTTGAACCCCCCTAAAGAGCTGCACATACCTCCAGAAGCTGTGGGTTAGTGTACTGTAATGTGGCCATTTCTTGCTCAATTTCTGCTTGTGTTTTTTTCTTCTCTTCCAATTTAATATCCTCTTTTCTGTCATTCAGTACCTCGTTTGGGGCAGGAATTGGAACTTTATTTTGCATCCAAGCCTTGGGGAAACAAGAGAATATTAAAATATACCCTAGTTGTGTAAGTTATAATGACAGAATGAGAAAACCATTCTATAATGTCATTGGCTAATTCTAACCTCCTGAATACAAATTGGCTCACCTGATATACTGTCTTTATTTCTAACGCTAATTCGTACTGACACAGTAATGGAATTTGGCAAGCACATTACTAGGTAGAAATTGCTAAATTAACAAAAGCTGTAAGATCTTGCATGTTATTATGAATGCAAGGCTTGCCTGCCTCTTTAAAAGGGCAAACACACTTTGTATTGAGGGACAAATAAAGCAGAAGACAGACAATATAGGAGAAAGTCAACATACTCTCTCTGCTCCATGCCTTTTTCCTCCTTCCTCTGATAGCATGGAAAATAAGTAGGTAAGAACAAAAGATCTAGAGAAAATTCATGACAAACTCAGCACTAACTGCCAAGTGGCAGATGGGAACTATGTCTAGGAATGCCTGAAATAGCTAAAAAATGCTCCAAAAGCGTCTACAGTACAGAATTATCTTCAACAGATAAAATAATCCAGAGAAACATATTCTGAACTTCAATCAGACTCACTGAGCAAAACCTCCAATGCCATGAATGAGATACAGCCACTCACCTGCTGGAACTGGGCAGGAATAGGTTTCGCATAAGGAACTTTCTTCTGAGGTACTTTTTTCTGATCTTTTTGCATCACCTCCTCCATTCCCCAATCCAAACCTGGAATTGTCATTTCAATTTCATTTGATTCATCTTTCCCTATAATCATAAAAATAAGTAATTAGACAAGGAAACGAAAGTGGCCACTTCATCAATGAATGCATTTTTGCAAGAGTAAATTTTAAATTGTATGCAGTTTATATTACTTATATCAACATTTCTCAACATAGATCATTTTGACATTTCCAAAATAATTTAGTATCATGAACATAAGAAACAGATCTATAAAATTTTATGAAAATAAAATTCATAGGTATCATTTTTCTTACCCATCTGCTCTTGTTCCATAGCTAATTTAAGTTGTTCTGGTATTCCCATCCCTGGAATTACTGCCAGGCTATTAGGTTCCAAGTCATCTAAAAATAGGAATATATCCACCATCAACAGAGATTTGATAAATGTACTGGCCCAATAAAATACTTCTATAAAAATGAAACCTACCATCAGTGATTTATAAATCAACAAACTGTAAAGTTAAAATTTGTTTTGTAAATACTTCTCAATACTTAACATGTTTTAACAGAATATCTGATTTCAAAGGAGGATAAACATGCAAGAGCCTCACCATATTCTACTCCGTCTTCAGACATTCCCGGTAGTAGGTTTAGATTATATCTATCTCGCATTTTATCACCCGGTCGGTTTCGGGTCCAGAATTTACTGCAAAGTAAAAGAAAGTGAATAGGAGAAGGGGAGTAGCATGACTTCAGTGTATTTCTGGGCACTTAACAGTACTAAGTAAGCAGTCATCTAGTAAACACAATTTTATAATGCTTTTCTTCTGAAAATTTAGAATTCAGGAAGTTTTTTTTAATCAGAAGGCAAAACAAAATTTGAATAACAAGGTCATATTCAATACCCAATCTCTTTCTTATAATATATGTATTTATAAGCCATGACAAAAATGTTCCTAAGAATAAATGGACTGCAAGTTAACATACCAATCTTTCAATAAAAAAATGTATACACTTATTTCTTTCTGCTCCATGAATATAGTATTCCTTGTTGTTTTTATATAAAGCTTACCTAGTATGGTCATTTGAACCTGAGCAGAGAATATGTCCAAGAGGATGCCAAGCCAAACTCCAGATCATTCCTTCGTGGGCCATCTCCATCCCACCCACTTCCTTCTCTACCCTGTAACAGCACCACAGAAAGAAGCCTTTTTCACAACAGTTATAAAAAAATAATTTTAGCAATAATAATCAGGGTTCTGGCCAAGATAGAGGCATAGGTAGAAACACTTTGCTTCCTCACACAACCAAAAGAGGGACAACAACCAATTTAAAACCAATAAAGAACCAGAACTACCAGAAAATCAAACTGCATGGAGCTCCAACAACCAAGGAGTTAAAGAAACATTCATCCTGACTGGTAGGAGATGCAGAGACAGGCCACTAGACACCCAGCAAGGTGGCAACCCGTGCGGGTAATGTGGGTGCTGGCTGACTAGGAAAATAAAGACTCAAAACCTCTGGCTATAAAAATCCTGTGGGGATTGCAAAGGCAGGAGAGGCTCCTAGTTGTGCAGGGGAGTGCACTGGAGAGGCTCATGGGATCCTAAAATGCACATAGGACCACTCACCTGGGAATCAGCATCTGAAATGGCACAATCCACTAGTGAGAAGCGAAGGAAGTGAAGGAAGGTGGGGCTAGAGCAGAGCACAGCGAGCAGCATTGTTCCCCCTTTGACCTCTCCCCCACAGACAACACCACAACACAGCACAGAGGACTGCCCTGCCCTGGTGAATACCCAAGGCCCCAACCCCTTACAACGTAACAGGTGCACAGAGAAAAAAAAAATATGGCCCAAATAAAAGATCAAAACACTGGAAAGGAGCTAAGCAACAATAGACAAGCTGTCAGATGCAGAGTTTAAAACACTGGTGATCAGGATGCTCAGAGAAATGATTGAGTTCATTTACAAAATGAAGAAATAAAGGCTATACAAAGTGAAATAAAGGAAAATATGCCAGGAGCCAATAGTAAAGGGAAGGAAACCAGGACTCAAATCAATAATTTGGAACAAAAGGAAGAAATAAACATCCAACCAGAACAGAATGAAGAAACTAGAATTCAAAAATATGAGGAGAGGCTTAGGAACCTCTGGGACAACTTTAAGCGCTCCAACATCCAAATCATAAGGTTGCCAGAAAGAGAAGAGGAAGAACAAGAAATTGAAAACTTATTTGAACAAATAATGAAGGAAAACTCTCCTAATCTGGCAAAGGAAATAAACTCCCAGGAAGTCCAGGAAGCCCAGAGAGTCCCAAAGAAACTGGACCCAAAGAGGAACACACCAAGGCGCATCATAATTAAGATGCCCAGGACTGAAGATAAGGAGAGAATCTTGGAAGCAGCGGGAGGAGAGTTGCTTACAAGGGAGCACCCATGGGACTGTCAGCTGATTTCTAAAGAAATCTTAGAAGCAAGAAAGGAGTGGAAAAAAAGTATTCGAAGTCAGGAAAGGCAAGGAACTACATCCAAGATTACTCTGTCCAATTAAGCTATCACTTAGAATGGGAGGGCAGATAAAGTGCTTCCCAGACAAGGTAAAGTTAAAGGAGTTCATCCTCACCAAGCCCTTAGTATATGAAATGTTAAAGGGGCTTATAAAATGACAATAAACTCACAACTATCAACAACTGAACCTAAAAAACAAAAGCAACAACTAAACAAACAACTAGAACAGGAACAGAATCACAGAAATGGAGATCTCATGGAGGGTTATCAGTGGGGAGAGGGAAGGGGAGAGGGAAGGGGAGAGGGAAGGGGAGAATGGGGGGAAAGGTACAGGTAACAAGAAACATAAATGGTAAATACAAAATAAATTGGGGGAGGTTAAGAATAGCATAGGAAACAGAGAAGTCAAAGAACTTACATGTACAACCTATGGACATGAACTACAGGGTGTGGGGAGGGCAGTGGAATGCTGAAGGGTAGAGGGGGTGCAGGGCAGAGGGGGATAAAGGGGAGAAAAAACTGGGACAAATGTAATAGTGTAATCAATGAAATATATCGAAAAAAATTTATTTTAGTATAGTACAAAGCTGAAGCTACCAAAGCCTGTCAATTTGATTCTGTCATTTCCACATGTTTCAGGGGTACTGATTTGTCATCAGTAATATATTCTTTTACCCCAAAGAATTCAGAGGGATAAATTCTTCAAGAATGATTTCACCAATAAAAAACACTCTTAATTCACTCCTAATGACTTCCATATCCAAAAATAAAGGTGCTAAGTTTTCTATTCCAAGCTGGGTTTCCAAAATTGAAAATGGCAGAAAGTCTGTGATACAGGATATATGAACACTCAGGAAAAATACAAGGGTTATCATGTTTTACACTTTCAAGTGCTCTCTTCATGAAATACACACCTTCTTTACACAGTAAGTGTTACATACCCAACATGCCAGAATAACAAAGAGCCATCGGACCCTCCACTAGCAAAAAGCCCTTCATGAACAGGATGCCAGGCCACAGCTATAAAACACAAACATAGGGAAAACACAAAATTATCGGGACTTTAAAATGCTACAGGCAACAGTCAAAATGAGCATTATCTGACAGCCACTGACCTGTGGCTTCTTTCTTGTGACCTCGGAAAACTTGAAGCTCTTCTTTCAGGTTTCGGATATCAAAAAGTTTACAGAGATGGTCACGTGATGCTGTGAGTAGCCAATTGCCATTGAGATTTAATTTTACTTCCATCACTGTATTTTTATGGGCATGACTAGAAACAAAGTACCAAAAAAATATATGAGAATGCAAAACAAGTCTAAATCCACATAATGGCCATTTTTGTTGAAACGCACATGGGTCCAGATGGCAAAAGGCTTAGCCTAGAAGTAATAAAGAATGAAGTAATAACATTATAGGGCCACAGTTAAAAGTACATTTGAAATCAATAGGTCAATGAGAGAAACAACGTCCATTATCTAAGCACTGCTTTCTTTAATCAATTAAAATAGCAGCAGAGCTTCAGCTGGACAGCCAAGTTTAACTTTGAAGCAGGGGAAGCATTTGAACATGTAAATTACTATTCAATAAAGTTCTTTAAATTTAAAAAATTTAATTTTTAAAATTTAATGAAGTGCCTCTCATGAAAACACAGAAAAGAACATGGGATCGTTCATTTGTTAATCTGAACTTGAGACTCTGCAACAAGCCAAAGCCTACACAATGCACAGCTCCAAGGCACCATTCCCATGGCATTCAAGCTGACACTGGACATGGAGGTGTGCAACATGGCAGCCCTGCTCCCACCTGCTCACTCTGGATACGGCTCATTCCCCATCAGAAGGACCAGGACACAGCTACTTGGTCAAAAATACACTAACAACACATTCATATCACTGTGAATGTTTACAGACAATTCAAAGAGAGACTGTATTAGGTGAATCAAAAATAAGCACCTAAAACAAAAAATAAGAACTGATTCAAAAATGAAGGAAAAACTTCTCTATAAGTAGATGGAGTGAGATGAACAAAGCTGGGCTGTATGTCTAGTAAGGGACATAAACATCAACTCCTTATAATGCTAAAATGTTTATAATGAGGGACAGTAAGAAAGGTAATGACCACCTCTTTCTCAATCTCCACCCCACCCCACCCCTGAGACCCCCAAATTAAATTTACATTTACGTATGAGGCGGAATAAAAATCAATCCTTATTTCATTAGGAATTCCAAGATAAACCATATTTAATTAATAAGAAAGCTGTAGATAAAAGTGTTTGTGTTGTCTATACCACTTTTTCAAAATACATGAGAAGAGAATGCTGAAAGTTAAAAGAACACAAGCAGCTTTGTTCCCTTTGTCCCTTTGTTTAGGGACCAAGGTAGGATTCCTGTCACTTACAGTGTTGCAAGACTCTGGCCAGTCTTGGGATCCCAGAACTTGATTGGCTGTTGACTATCTTTACTTCCTGAAACAACTAACCCTTTTGTTGGATGCCAGTCTACACATTTCACATCAGCACCATGCCCTGTCGGAAACAAGTTAACATAGAAACCTAGTCAGTCATATATATTTAAAGCAAGACTCCATTTTAACTTGAATCAAAGTACAGAAACCTATTAAATGTTTTGATCCTAAAGCTTAGTCTTCTTAAACTTTTTAAAGACTCTTTGGTCTTTGTGTCCAGGATCCTTATGGATATATAGCAACCCCTCTTTCCATGCCAAGATGCTCAGGAACTAACTTCATCTTCTCACCTACTTGCTAGTAGGCTAGTCAAAGCTTTTTGGAGCTGTACCTCTCAAGCCCCAGTACCTAAAGCTTTTTAAACTTTTCATGCTGTTCCTGTATTATCCTAATTATTAGGCACAATTCAATTCTTGTCATTAACTTTAGTTTTCCTACGTTAAGCAGTAGTTCTACTCAGGCAGTAGTTCCTGAGACAAAAGTCCTAAATTCACAGATACTACCACTCTCTAGGTGTGATGACAGGAAAAGTATCCCATCTTTCTGATCCCATTTACTCAAATGAAGAATGAGAAAAATAATCCCTGCTTCATTCATACATGTCAGATGAGATGGTAAGACAAAAAATACCCTGAGTAATCACTAAATGTTATATAATGTATTGAGTACTTGAAATCCTAACAAAATCCTAAGTATTACCATTATCTCCATTTTGAAAAAAATGTAAAAAAAAGAGAAGGACTGGAAGGGTTTTTTAACAACATACCCTAGATTCCAACACCAATCAATAAGAATAAGGAGCTGGGATCCGAACCTGGTCTACAGGAATGCAGAGATAGTTCTCTTAACCACTGTGCTAGAACATGGGGTCACATCACAATGTATTAGATTAACTATCACTAAAAACCACAAAAGTGAAAATCAGAATCTATAAAACTGAGAGAAATGATCTTTGAAAAACAAGAGGAGCTCCAAGAACATGTTAAACAGTAAGAAGCAGGTGAAGAGTGAGGTAAATAGCACCTGAAACCACCTTTCTCTAGCCTGCATCAAATCCAGTTTCTAAGAAGTATTAGGTGGCGAAGAGGAAGGCTATAAAAGAATAGGAAAACAGGAAGTAGAGAAGAAGAAAGAGATGGTTCTAGAGGCAAGGAAAGAGAATTTGCACTAAATCAGAAGGGGAGTAACTCACATCTCAAACAGGCATGGACCTACCTAAGGACAACACCCGATGCTGCCAAACATGTAGGGAGACAGCAACTCTCTGGAGAATGAAAAGAGTACGTATCCTGCAGCCCTATAAGCCCATCTCAGAATTTATCATAAGAATATATATCCAAAAACACTCATCTACCAGATGTGCACTGATACAGCTCGTTTTTAAAATGCCCTTGAGTAGGCAGTAAATACAAGATAAATTTCAGTATGGCATATGTATTCAATAGAATATGATGCACCTATTAGAAATGATACTACAGATAATTTAATGATATTAAAGCATTCATGAAACTAAGTTTAAAAACCCAAACAAAAAACATCAGTGCGTATAGTATTTGCTTTTACATTTTCTACAATGAATGTAAATTATTTTGTAGTGGGAATCTGAAGGTGGAAGGGGAAGACAGCTTTGGTTGTTCCTTTTATTTTTTTATTAGGAAAAAAAATTGAGGATGAACAAATTAAACAGAAATACAATTTAGTCCTCCAGCCTACTGCTTCCTTTAAAAACTTTTAATGTCATGAATGATTTGATCCTAAATTTTAAAACTTTAAAACTGGAAGATCATCTAAAATTAAATATTGTATGTAGATATGTATGTATTTTAACCACATTTGAGTGGGAAAAGCATGAGAAAGCACTTTTAAAATGTGATGCTCTATCAAAAAAGTTTATAACCTTAGCAGTCACCTCTACCTCACCTTCTCTGGGACACCTTCATTACAGAAAGTTTACATTTAGTTTAAACAAATATGTGCAAAAACATAAAACCATCAAGCCATAATAAGGAACAAAATATTTTTAACTGCTTTAATTTTGTTTCCGAAAGTTTTCTAAAATGTATATAAGTAAAATTGAAGTGATGAACCCCATCTACCCTTTTCTGTTAAATGAACTTATCCATATATATCATTAACAAAATTGATACTGATTCTTTGATACTATTTCTTAAAGAGTATTTCATTTATTTTTAGAAAGAAGGGAGGGAGGGAGAAAAAGAGAAACAACAATGTGTGGTTGCCCCCCACACAACCCCCACTAGGGCCCCAGCCCGCAACCCAGGCATGTGCCCTGACTGGGAATTGAACCAGCAACCCTTTGGTTTACAGGCTAGCCCTCAATCCACTGAGCAACACCAGCCAGGGCATGATACTATTTTTTAAAACATTTTATTTTTAGAGAGGGGAAGGGAGAGAGAATAAGAGGGAGAGAAACATCGATGTGTCAATGTGTGAGAGAAATATTGATCAGTTGCCCCTCACACACCCCCAACTAAGGACTTGACCTGCAACCCAGGCATTTGCCTTCACTGGGAATCTAACTGGCAACTTTTAAGTTTGCAGGCCAGCACTCAATCCATTAAGCCACACCAGCCAGGACTAATTCTTTGACAGTATTTTATTAGTCACTGTCCTTAATAATAAAAATGCTACTACTAGCAAATCCATGCATTTCTTATGTAGCATATATTTGAATAGTATTCTTACCATGTATTTGAATAGTACTTACTATTCAAAGCAAAGTACAGATAACTTGCCCCCACACAGCTGATATGTGGCAGAGCGGACATCTGAATGCAAGGAGCTGGCCAAGCCACTGCTCTCAACATCTATTCCATACTGCCTTATTAGATGTGAAAAGGTTAGTCTACGAGTTACAGGAGGAAGGAAATAATATATATACCTTCTTACTTGCTTTAATAATGCATAAAAACTCACTGAAGGATAGTACAGAGGACAGAAGGGGGTCTATCCAAGACTACAGTATTTATTTTTGAACAATGAACCTTACCTACTTTTTAAAAAATGTTTTAAAATGTTTTATTTTAGAGGAAGGGAGAGAAAGACAAAGACAGAGACAGAGACAGAGTGAGAGAAACATCAATCAGTTTCCTCCCAATAAACCGCAACCGAGGATGGAACCCACAACCTAGGTCTGTGCCCTGACCAGGAATTGAACTCCCGACCTTTCGGTGAACAGGACAATGCTCAAACAAAATAAGCCACACCAACCAGGGGTGTGTTATCTAATTTTCAAAAAATTAAATACAAATAGTATCTAAGAAAATATGTGCAAAAAAGTATGTGCAGCATGCCAACATTTGTGACTTCAAAATAGACACACTCAAACACAGAGCACATACATACATTTGCTCAGAATGCATAAAATGTGTCTTAAAGAAGTACACAAGGATCTAACAATATTAACTGCCTCCAAGAAGGGAAACTGAGTAATGGAGGGAAAAGGGTAAGGTGTCTCCATTGTATTATTGTTTGATATTTTTAAAATATTGAAACATGTAAATCAGGGGTCCCCAACCTCTGGGCCAGACTGCTCCTGTCCAGGCGTGCTAGGAAATGGGCACATAGCAGGAGGTGAGCTTGAATGTAATGTGCTTGAATCACCCCCAAACTATCCCCCCCTACCACCAGCCCTGTTTCCATGGAAAATTGTCTTCCATGAAACTGGTCCGTGGTGCCAAAAATCTTGGGGACCACTGATGTAAATCACCTATTAAGAAAAAAAATCAATTAAAAAATTTAATTTACTAAATAACAGTGGGTTAATTGCCTTTGGAAAGTGGGTATGAAATCTTTACAAGTAGCATATATTTTTAAAAAATATTTTATTTATTTTTAGAGAGAGAGGAAGGGAGGGAGAAAGGGAGAGAGAAACATCAATGTTTGGTTGCTTCTTGCATGCCCCACACCAAGGAACCTGGCCCTCTACCCCAGGCATGTGCCCCGGCTGGGAATTGAACCACAGACCCTTTGGTTTGCAGGCCAGTGCTCAATCCACTGAGCCACACCAGCTGGGTCTATTTTTAATTTTTTTTTTAAATGAAAAATAGCCTGAATGGACCTAGAGGGTATTATGCTAATAGAAATGTCAGACAGACAAAAACAAATACTATGTATCATTTCACATATATATAATCTAAAAAATGAAATAAACGAATAAACAAAACAGAAACAAACTCCTAGATACAGAGAACTGATGATTGTTAGATTGGGGAAAGGTGAGGAATGGGCAAAAAAAAAGGTGAAGAGATTAAGTAGAGCAAATTGTCAGTTACAAAAGTCGTCATGAGGACACAAAGTAGAGCACAGGGAGTAACAGAATGAATGATATTTGAATAACTATGTATGGTGCCGGATGGGTACTAGACTTATTAGAGTGATCACTTCGTAAGGTATACAAATGTCTGACCACTATGCTGTAACTGAAACTAATGTATGTAAACTGTTATTAAAAACAAAAAAAATAAAAGATTGAATAGAGAAAAACAGATTAAGAAAGCGCAGAAGCAAATTGATATTAACTGCTTCCTTCTTCACAGAAAAGTTACTGAATTCCCAATGCAGTGACAAAAACTATTTGAAATGATAAAATAATACCTTGTCATGTCACTGTGGGTATATTTATATCCAGAAGAATCAGACTAGTAAAAACTTATCCTAAGGAAATAATTTTAAAGGACTTAAAAAAAAACTTTTATATTTAAAATATAGTATTTGAAGCCTATCCATTGTGAAAAACTATAAAAATTTTGGAAACAGAATGATTGAACTGTACCATAGTCAAAAAAATGAAGAAACATACAACTATAAAGATGAAGATTCTGAGAACAACAACAAAAAATACTCAGGAAGTGACCTTTTAAAAAGCAAAACAAAATAATATATGCATGAACTATGCATATGGTATAAGGATAATTAAAATGTTCATGTATAATTACAAAAATGGAGGTATAGAGGAGCAGAAAATGAAATTTATATTGGGATAGTAGAAATAAAGGTAAAGTTTGCCTATTCACATTTCTTGTTATATTGTGGTTTTAACCACAAGCAGTATGAGTTAGGTTTTTTCTGTGTGTAAACTTTTTGGTGTGATTTTATTTTTATTTTAAGATTTTATTTATTTTTATAGAGAGGGGAAGGGAAAAAGAAAGTGAGGGAGAGAAACATCAATATGTGGTTGCCTCTCAAGTGTCCCTACTGGGCAAATGGCCCGCAACCCAGGCATGGGCCCTGACTGGGAATCAAACCCACAACCCTTTGATTCACTGGCCAACACTCAATCCACTGAGCCACACCAGCCAAGGCCTGATAAAATTTTAAAGTGAGGAGAAAAAACAACCCACTACTGAATGCAAGTTACTTTGGTAGGTAACATTTTCCTTTATCAAATTAGCAAAAAATTAAATTTAGTGACACCCAGTGTTAATACAGAGAGTAACAGGCCCTTTCATCCACAATTGTTTGGGGAAGTCATTTGGCTAAATCTACCAATAATGTTAAATGCTCCATTGTCTTTCATTCTGTAATCCCTCTTCTAGGAATTTACCCTACATCTGTAGCTATAAAAAGACACCAAGATTAATGTTAAAAGAAATTTACTACACCTTGTTTGAATCCCAAGATTGGAAACAACCTGAAGATGAATCTATTAAAGGTGATTTAGGGAAATTTAGTTAAGTCCATATACTGAATTCAATACAGCTGTTAAAAACTATAGCCCTGGCCAGGTGGTTTAATTGGTTGGAACGCCATCCCCGTACACCAAAAGGTTGCACATTCAGTTCCCACTCAGGGCACATACCTAGGTTGCAGGTTCAATTCCTGATCTGACTGTGTATAGGAAGCAACTGATCAAAGTTTACATTTCTCTTTCTCTCCCTCCCCACTCTCCCCCTGCATCTCTCTAAAACCAATGAACAACTCCTCAGGTGAGAATTTTTTAAAAACTGAGGCAGAAAGGAAATTTTGGGGGTTACAAAAGTTCTATACCTTGATTATGGTGGTGGTCACAAAAATGAAGCAGTGGAAAGGGACTTTTTGGAAGGAATGAAAAGTTATATATCTCAATTATGGTATATATAACTATAGATAAATTATACCTCAATAACTGACTTTTTTAAATTTTTTAAGAAGATTTTATTTATTTTTATAGACAGAGAGGAAGGGAGGAAGAAAGAGAGAAACATCAATGTGTGGTTGCCTCTCACGTGCGCCTTGCTGGGGACCTGGCCTGCAACCCAAGCATGGGCCCTGACAAGGAATCAAACCAGTGACCCTTTAGTTCATAGGACAATGCTCAATCCACTGAGCCACACCAGTCAGGACCAATAATTGACTTTTAAAGATTATATGAAAGCAAGGTGTAATTTAGTTCCATTTGTAAAAAAAAAAAAGCTTAAGCTGGTAGTAAGTTTTTTAAGAGAAGAAATACTATGGGACTAAGAAGGTATGTATTCTTCTGCAGTATTTGAAGTTTTCTTTACTTGAAGTTTCTAACATGTGTTTTTATTATTTTATGGAAACTGTCTTTGATTTTCCTCTATTCAAAACTCATGTGAATGACTGGTATCAATTAACACCTTCATCTTCCAATACAGAACCAACCAGTGTGTGTGATCCCACGAAGATATGCTTCAGAGTCTCAGTGGGATGCATTTTATCACTGGTAACTCTCAGACTCAGTATGGCTGAATTAAGTTTCAAGGATATCATGGGTTTTGTGATCTGGGATGCCATATATGAAAAATTAAATTTACATAAATTATCTCATAAAGTGCTAAACACATAGCAATTTCAACCATTAACCCTAAAGAATGACTCTATATTAACTTTTGTCATTTCAAAGGTCTGGCATTTGAGGATAAAATCTTTGTTGACACCCACACATGGAAATTCCAAGAATGTAATATTTGTAATCCTGAAGCAATTTATACAGACCTAATGAAAACTTCATTTAAGTAACAACTTGTTTTATGGCCTAGTGACTTAGATATTTTAATATTAAAATATCTTGCCCATGGATCAAGATTTTCAGACTAAAAACTTTAGGACTAAAAACTTTTTCAAGTATTTTTAAAAGTAGTATCTAATTCAATTTTTCAGAATCTAGCTTGTAAAAAACATAAAGACAAAACTCTCAACACCCCCAAACCTGCTCCAGATCACATCTTTAAAAGTCTACCACAGGAACAGGACTGTAATCCTGTAGGGGACTGAGAACAGTCTACAGGTTCACTAGTAGACACATGCACTCCTCAGTAGGACAGCAGAGCTTTAAAGAAACCAGGGATATAGGCACATATTTCCCAAGTGGACTTCTGGACCCTTGGGAAAGATCACAGTATCTCATCTATACTTGACCGCAATTAGAAACGGAGGATGTGCTTGAAAAAATATTTTAATATTGAGGCTTGGAGTTTCAATTGCCAAATTCTAAAATTAACAGATTCTAGTTGCAAATCACTAAAAAACAAGATTGTCATACTACATCAATATGAGGAATTTCCTTTGAATACTTAAGAATTTAACATGCACTGCCCAATATAGTAGCTATTAGCCACATGTGGCTATTTAAGTTTGTTTAAATTCAAATTAAAATTACGTTCCTCAGTCATACTAGTGATATTTCACAGTTCAAAAGTCGTATGTGACTAGTGGCTAGCATATCAGAAAGCACAGATATAGACTATTCCATCAAAAAGCCCTACTGGACAAGATTGATTTAAACTATAGTTAGCCTCTGTAAAGTTTCTCCTTAAATTCCATAACCATATTCACTAGTTCAGTTATACAATAAACGGGAATAACCAAAAAAAAATTATCTTCAATTGATACTAGAGCTAGGGAAGACCTGCAAATTTGTCCTGCCCTATAATTTTTACAAGAGAAAACTGATGCCTAAAAGGATTAAGCCAGTGGCTACAGGTGACCCAGATTTCCTTCCTCCCATTCCAATCTTCCCTTCACCTCACTAAATATAACATATCCAAATAAAGTGGTAGAACAGCTCCTTTTGTTTCACTTATCAACTTTCACTTTCTCAAGTAGAACTGAGGAGGTTGTAGAAGACAAACTTGTGCATTCCTTTTCATTTCTCAGAACTGTAAGAAAAAATTTGGGGTAATATGTAAAAATACATAATGAAGTACTTCTTTTAACCACCCAAGAAGAAATCAGATTGATTCTGAAAACCAGGGTCTTGTTAAAAATAAAGGAATCTAGCAACCATGACCTAACTCCATGCAAAGAAATTCCAAATTAATCTAACTATAGTGGGTTACTTTTAGAGGTTAAGCCTTGAAGGCAATGAATTTTTCATATTTTCTTAGCTAAACATTCTGCCAGGGTCCTAGAGAAATTAGAAGTGACAGAATTAGCATTTCCTGAAGATGGGTGGCATTGCTTTGTGGATTAACCTGTATCTGACACAACCCAATTGCTTAATTACTTCATAATTATTTGCAGAAAAGCAAATATTAATTGTACATTATAATTTATACCAAATGGGACATAAACAATAATTTACTGATTCCACTTGATCATTCTTTCACTCATTAATTTAAAACAAGTGTGCATCACATTTACTGGGCTCCTAATATGGGTGCTCAATCGCTAAAATGCGATTAAACAAAATAAGGATTGAACACAGGAGTATTTGTAGAATCACACAGTCCAGTTACAATAACTTTTAAGAAAATTAACACAGCATAAAAAAGTTTTCTGAATAAAGACTGAAATTAAGCTAACAAAACAATTAATGCAGGTTTCGGGGGGAACTTTCTCCGCCAAGTAAAAACAACAACAAAATGTTTTTAAAAAATGTTGCATAATTATACCAGAAATAGCAAGATGAAGAATATATTAAAAAATGCTTTAAACTAATGAAAAATATGTAATTTTTTAAAGGAGGTCCTAAAAATACAGACTCCTTAATAAACCCAAAAATTCTAATAATAACAGGATAGATGGGTTAGTCCTTAGCTATTTGGCGAACAGTTCTGGACTTACTTTGTAGAAAGTAGAGCATTCCTTGTTATTTCCTTTCAGGACCATAAAAGTGTAGTGCAATGAAGGACAGAAGCCATTAAGGGAAGGACTGTTTTTGAACTCTTCCCTTACAGGAAGAGGCTGCCTGGCTTCTGTGAAATTGTATATAAACTTTGTTTTTTGAGAACCTCAACTCTTCTACACAGCCTTCAGTATATCCTAAGGGACCTATCATCCCATGCAGGTACTAGTGAACAGCCCCGCCTTAAGACAATTCATTTGACCCCAAGGCTGGGTGAACAGTCTGAAAACCAACATAAAGAGTTTTATTTGAAGGTCAGAAATAGTGTTCATTCTTGCGTTTTATTTTTCCTGGATCAGACCATTATATAAACAAGTCTTAAGGAAAATTTCTTTTACACATAAGTTACAAAAAGCACCAATATTTTCTAATACAGGAAGAAAAAAAAGCTAACAAAGAATTCAAATACTATCTTATACAATATTAACAGTTGAAGAACTGTTATTCAAGAAAATGTGTCAAACATTAACAACAAACTCAGGCTACTTCCAGATGCAGAACATAAAATGTAACAGATCAGTTTAAGGCAAAGGGTATGGGTAGTCATGGTCCAGAGCCAGACACTTCAACAGCTCAGGGAACTCAAGAATTTAAAAAATTAAGGATAAGTAACATGTATGCTGGTGAATGAATGCAATTTATTAGCACTTTTATCTTCCTTTTTGTAAAATGATTTTAAACTTGATCCAACAGTCAACATCAACTGGAAGTGATTACTATTAGTAACTCTGTCATCTAGAAAGTTACATTAATAAAATCTGTAAAATTAAATGGAAAGTCAATTATGGAAAGAGTACACCTCTAGGCAGTGTCTTCACAAAGCATGTTCTAATAAACAGCAACAGTGCACAGAATCATGGGTTCTGTGGTCAAATAATTTGGAAACGCTGAATTTTAAAAACTGACAAGTTTCTTTCCATGTCTGAGAACCCCTTCAGTGCTTTCCACATGTATCACTGGGAAATGGTAAAGGATTGGCAGATTTTTACATTACAAGTTCCTTCACTCTACGGTGCCGAAGAAGAGATTGTATTACCATGTGTGCAAATTATTTATAATTTTTTAAAATAATGTTTCATTTCACCCTGGCTGGTGTGGTTCAGTGGATTGAGCACCAGCCCATGGACTGAAAGGTTGCTGGTTCGATTCCCAATCAGGGCACAGGCATGGATTGCGGGCTGGGTCCCCAGTTGAGGGCATGAGAGGCGACCAGTGTATTCTCTCACATATCAATGTTTCTCTCCCTCTCTTTCTCCTTCCCCCCTAAAAATAAGTAAGTAAAATTAAAAATAAAAATAATAAAAATAAAAATAATGTTACATTTTTTAAATGGTGGAAATTTCCTAAAATGTTAAATTCTATGTTACCTCTAGAGTTTTCGGCTACACCACAACATTCCTAACCTTGTCATTAATGACTCCAGATGGTGAGGATAACTCAGAACTATCTTCCGAAAGTTTAAATGTTCATACTCTTTGATCCTCCAACTTTATTGTTAGGAGACTATTCTAAAGGAAAATTTACATGAGTAGTAACAACTGTAAAGGAACAAGCTTAGTGCACAACTGTGTCTTAGCAAAAACCTCTTGCAAATCCTACATGTCTATTAATGAGAATAGCTAAATAAGTTGTGGTAGACATATGTTATACACAGAATGTTAAAGCAGTAACCTAAAAAAGACTCGGGTAGTAATGATATGGAAAGATGACCCTGATATACTGTGTCATAACAGAAGCAAACAGCAAAAGAAAATATGTAGTATAACTCCATTGCGTGTACCTTCTTTAAAAAAAATATTCTTGTATATGTGTAAAAATTGTGGAAACATGTACACCAAACTATTAACAAAATTGTGATGACCTCTTCATGTGAGATTGAAAAAGTGAAAGACACTGACTTGTTACTTCTAATTGTTATAACTTTTTATATTAACTTTGTAAAAGGCAAAAAAAATCTTGAGGATTTTTTCAACAATTTCAACATTAAACCCACCCAATTCTTCCCTTACTTCCCCCACCCCATTCCCCCAACACTTGCACCATATATCTCAGCCTTTCATATGGCACATAGTGGAAATGTATCAATCCAGACCATACAATTCTCTTCGAATCTTACTTCCATGTGATACACAGAATATACCTGACGCCCTGTGTGGCTGATGAAAAAAAAGCATCTTAATGTTGCATTTGGTCTTCAGTTTGTTTGATTAGGGAATGGTGCTGCTAGTAAAGCCAAGGTTTAAGTGATATCCCCATACAGGTCGTTAATTGATAATGCAGTCAGCCCTTTTTATTCATCATCTGTCCTCTTCCTGGTGATAGGACAAGGTGTAAAAAGATCAAAGTAAATCCCTTTCGACTAGTGGAAACACTTCTTAAAAGATGAATACTCATAGTAGGCTTGTCTGACGGTTGTATTCTGAAGAACACATTTGTGTAAGTGTATGACCACATTGTATACATTTCTTCAAAATCACTAACTTATGACCTCAACGTTTCCCAGAATGAGAATGCTGGTCAGCGAGGCACCTGCAGCAACACTGCCAAAGCCTGCTCTGCCAGCAGCAGTGTGTGTCAGCGTGTGAGGGACCACGAGGCTCTCAGTTTCTTGGCTTTAACTCTCATCTTCAGCCTTCACACTGAATACAAATCAAAGCAATGTGGCAGCGTGAAGGGTTCTGAACCTGAACTGTGTTTCTAAAATGATTGTTCTTTCACTACTCATTTTCTGAAAAGGCAACAATAAAAGTAGGCAATCAAAGAATAAAGAAAATAGAACAAATGAGGACTTACAATGTGACCACAGTGCTAGTTACATAAATATCTCTAACAGAGTATTTAATTTTGATCCAACTTAAAATGTGTTAAAATGCCCAAATCAATAATCCACACAACAAAAATGTATCATTTTTAGCTTTCATATTTTTCAAGATATTGTAAATCTAGTAAAGGTAGCAATGAAAAGAATATTCTGCTATAAATTTAGAGATTAATTCAGTATATCTTATACACATCAGATACAAATGTACCTAACTAGAACTCAAAAAAAAAAAAAAAAGAAAAGAAAAAAACCCAGCCAGTGGCTCTCAGGAAAAGATTCAAATATATTATCTAATAAAAACAAAGACGCACGCAACCAAACAAAGGAAAAGAACAGGGTTTTGGGAACAGTGCACGGGGATGGTGGGGTGAAGCAGCACCTTACAGGATACTATGGTTCTGAGATGACAGGGGAAGTGAGGAGCATGAGGAGTTACGCAGTTTCAGAAAGTGAAGAAGCACAAGGACTTACATGGTTTTAAAAATAAGCCATAGCTCCATTTTAATATAATATTATTTATTTAAATGTGGCTTATAATACAATTAGTTTTATTCTTAGATTTATTTTAAACCTAAGAATCATTACTGAAAATAGGGTAATTATATGATACCCCATCCCAACACTACTAGTAAATAACTTCCTCTTAAGTAAACCATTTACAGTACCCTTCCTAATCAATTCCAACCCCCTCTTAAGTTAATTACATTAACTTAAATTGATACTTTCATTACTCCTCCAGGCTTTTCAGATGTTTCCTTGCATCAGATTACATACTCAACCAACAAACACTTACTTTAGGCCTGCAACACGAGTAGTGCTCCCGCGTCCTTCCGGGACCCTCACAACAACCCTGTGAGGTAGGTATCATTGCCCACGTTACAGAGGAGGAAGCAAACTGAGAAAGACTGACTTGCCCAGTGGCAGAGCTCAGTTCAAAGCCAGACCAGCTGACTCTCAGATGAGTAATGTTTAAAGTTGCCCAGAGGAAAACCAAAGACTGCCCCAAGTAAAAACTATGACTGTTCCTAGAATTTTGGAGCAGCTGGGGAAGAGTTTCAATAATATTAATGAATCATTGTAAACAAAAATTATACTATATTCAGCTATCACAAAACTTTAAAGATAACAATACACAAACTATAATTTACCCCACCCTTTTTATAGAAAAAAAAAGGCATTACAAACAGACCTCCACTCATCATTGATCCTGAAAAAAAATAGTAAACTGGTACTATTCTACATAAATTCTTCTGGTGAGTGGATAGTTATAAAAAAGACATTAATAAAAACCTAGTGGTTATAGGAAATAGTAATAAAAGTACCTTTTGTGGAGATTGCAAAAGTGGATGGCTGCCAAGACAGATTTAGTTTCAAAATACAAAATCTTTTCCAGGCACTTTAACAAGAGAAATGTACCACAAACCTATGTGCCTACATTATACAATGATACATTCTGGAATCTACGTATAATTTAGTCACAGATAAAAATGGTTATGTAGTGCCCTGACTGGTAGTGGCTCAGTTGGCTGGGAAGAGAAAAGTGGTTGGTTCGATTCCCAGTTAGGGAAAATGCCTGATAATGCAGTCAGCCCTTTTTGTTCATCATCTGTCCTCTTCCTGGTGATAGGACAAGGTGTAAAAAGATCAAAGTAAATCCCTGGTTGAGGCATGTGCCTGAGGTGACTGATAGATGTTTCTTTCTCACAAAGATGTTTTTCTCCCTTTTTCCCTCCCTTTCCCTCTCTCTAAAAATAAATACAATCTTTTTCTTTTTTTAAAGAAACCACTGCAATTATTTTTTTAAAAATGTCCACATAGTTAAGTTCCCTACCAATCCTGAAAACTGTGGTATCTTTAGAACACTTTTCCCGTGCAAAAATATGTACTGTACTTAATAAATAAAATCTAAATGATAGAGTACTTAAAAATTAACATGAATATATTTTTCTGTGTGAAATGGTCTTTAGGAGAAAAACCTTATTCTGAAAAGTTATCCTTAGTTTGGTCCAAATCCACAATATTCTAATGCTACTGCTGCTCCATCAAAAGCAGCAAGATGCATCAAGTTATGCAATCTATGTCCTTTCTTAAAGATATTCCAGATTCTCAAAAACATGCAAAGCTATATGATGAAGCTATGAAGATGTAAGTGACAAAACACTTATGTATGATTACACTTATTTCTACATGAAAGTTCTATAGCCAGTGGCAGAACCAGTAGTAAAACATGATGTGTCTGTCTAATGGAGCTAGACATTTTGAATTCTCTCTCCATGTGACTCTACCTAAATGTGCTCTAGACTTTTAATAAGTACTCACAGTTAAGTCTTAACTACAAACCCAACTTTTCTAAGTTTTAAAACTTAGTTTTTACAAAATTATAAAAATAATTATTAAGTATTATTCAGTATTAAGGAGGATACCCATGATTTATTATTAAAGGTGAATACACAGCAGAAGAAGCCTGTCTTGCAATTTACTAGGAAACAAATTTTGTTGTAAAAACCTCCATATTTTAAAGGTGTCTCCAGATTGGCATGAACAGATGCTCCAAAAATGTGATTTTGAAAAGTTACCATTTTTAAAGTGACAAAACTACAAAAACTACTTCATTAATCACAGATACTCTTCTATGTATTATAATACAATAATGCAGTGCTTACTATAAAAGATATGTGAAATTAAGATACCATTAAAGTGATGCTTTTAAACCAAAAATCTGCAGCCAGCCACCACTTGTACTGCTCATGAAGAAAAGAATGACTGAAACCCTCTTCCATACCCAAGGCCAGGCACCTAGCCTGGCACATAGCCCACAGCAATTTTATGAATAAATGAATAAATGCAAACTTCCCTTCAGTGATCTTTGGGGCAGAGTGGAGCTGTGAAAACATGGTCCTTTTGCCTTGGGTCCAACTGACAGTTCATAAGGAATTTTATAATTATGATTTTTAATTGTAAGGTATGTACCAGTTCATAAATCTTAAAAGCTTTTAAAATCCCTTTGATATTTACTGCTTTGTATTAATAGAAACATTACAGAAAATGAACAGTTTACTCTTCCCAGATATATAAAAACTCCTGAAGCACTAAAAACTAATTTCTAGACACTAAATTTAGTGGAGTAAACCCTTTGGTCCCCCAAAAGGATTAATGCAGGAAAACTTAATCACCGTATTTCTTAAAATGAACATGTTCATATTTTACCTACTATTTCTAATCAGCTGAAAAGTGGCTTGTGTGACATGCTTCTCAATTGCCCTGTTTTATAAAAACAATTGTTCAGTATTGCTGTAATGTGTTCCAGTGGCATGCCCAATATACTACTAAATGCTGACCTCCCCAGCTGGTCCCTACATAGGATTTAAATGCTTTTAAGGAAGAAAAAACAAGAAACAAACAAAAAAAAACAGGCCAGCCCCTGATCTCTGAGATTTAACTTGACACTCACGGCTAAGTTTCATTAATGATAAACTGATCTGACATTTACAGCTAAACTTTTACATTTTGCTCTCCTGTTGGACAACCTCACTAAACACATCACATTGTCATTCTGAGACCATGCAGAACACAAAGACGAGACCACTACACAGCTCACCAAATACCAAACACTGCTTTTATGCTAAATTAGTGAATGCCCTCACTTCCTTGAACCTTCCACCATATGACCTCAAGCCCAAACCCTACAATACAGTCTTTAACATCCCCTTCTGAGACACACCATGGCTGTATATGATCTGTGTAGTTCCCTGCAATAAATAATAAATCAAAATTGTTCAATTACAAGTGTGTTGCTGGTGGTGTTTGACAAGGGTAGTGACACCTGTGAATACTAATTGTAGAATAAAAAAGACTAAATGTTTTAGGATTACAAAATGACTCCAATACTGCACAGTTTCTTAATACACATCTCACAATTCATGGAGAGGCAGCTTTGGATGACTTTGGTATAAGATTTCTTCCATTTTTCGTTTAAGGTCAAGACCATGCCAAAACATGTTGAAAAGTTCAGATAAAGCAAAACCACTCCTGACAATCACAGTGAAACTTCTTACCCAAGCTCATTAGTAGACTAAGCAAGAGATCAATGGTCATTTCAACAGGAGGCGTGCTCAAGTGTCTGGGCTACACCAATGTTCCCAAGGATTTAAAACAAAAACTTCAGGAAAATACCCAATAATAATAAAACTGAAGGTATAAGGAAAAGGTAGGAGAGGCTGTGTTTTTTTTTTTTAAACACTAGTGCTTATCATAACTGTTGGAAAATGTGAATAGATTAGCTGTAAGAAGAAAATGAAGCAAAATTTTCATTTGTACTCTTTGAAAGATTTTTTTTGTGTGCAAAGTCTCCCACTTTACAGCTGAATGTTGTTTTTGTAAGTATTAATCACATTGAGGCATAGGTAAAAAAACAAAAACCAAGAATGCTAATTATTTAGACACAAGATTCTATAACGCAAATCTACTATAAAATATAAAATGACCATTTTTCGTCAAAAAAATATTTTAAAGCTAATCTGTTTATAATGATATGTTTAACACAAAAATTAAAAACTGGAAGTCTTGAAAAACCTGAGGGGAATAATTAAAAAGTCTCTCTCTGCCCCAAATAAAAGGTAGAAATACCTTCTTAATTATCAAGTATAAAATTTAGCCCTGGCTGGTGTGGCTCAGTAGATTGAGTGCCTGCCTGCAAACCAAAGGGCTGCCAGTTCAATTTCCAGTCAGGGCACATGCCTGGGTTGCGGGACAGGTCCCTGGTGGGGGGTGCACAAGATGCAACCACACATTGATGTTTCTCTCCCTTTCTCCCTCCCTTACCCTCTAAAAATAAAATTTCACAAGATTATTAAAACAATAAAATAAAATCAGCTTAAAAAAAAACTTTGAAAAAATTACCCATTACTTACCTTCCAAATAAAACTAGAAGATTTTAATGTAATGGGGGTGATGAATAGGTAAGTAAATGCCAGTTTCCCAAGTGCAAATTATGCCCTTGGCATAATATCATGTAAATTTGGAGCTTTAGCCTGAGATTCCCAATATGAAGGTCATTAACTGCAAAAGCACATAATTTCCTAAGAACCTATATGTGCACAAGTCTGGCTTAGACACAAAACATTTTCACCACCAGTAAGTACCCTCTATCTTTGCAGCACAGAAAGTGTTACAGATGTTACAATATGATTTCCCTTGTTAGATAGGCATTACCACTATTATCCATTCATTATGAAAACTGGTCACTCAACAAGTAGAAGTAACGATTTAAGCTCATCTTCTGATGCCATCATGCATCAAAACCATGACTTCAGTATGGCAATGAGAACCAGCTTTCAAAAAATGTTTAAAAACTTATTTAGCCCTGACCAGTGTGGCTCATTTGGTTGGGCACCATCCTCAAAACTTAAGGTCTCCAGTTCAATCCCCAGTCAAAGCACATGCCTGGTTTGCAGGTTCGGTACCTGGTCAGGGCACCTATAAGAGGAAATTGATCAACGTTTCTCTCCCTCTCTTTCTCCCTCCCTTCTCCTCTCTCTAAAAATAAGTAAATAAAATCTTTTAAAAACTATTTAAAGATAAGATATATTATACCAAGTAATGTCTGTGTAACTTACAGTAGCAAAAGGAAGTTTGTGGTCACCGTAAGTCTATATGATGAATGAGGACTAACAAATATTTTAGGGAAAGGGGAGACTGAACATTCATGTGTTACATTTTATAGTAGGTTTATTTCCTTTCACCTGAGTTTGTATTAGATTATCAAAAGTAATCCAATAAGAAGGCTGCCCTTTCAAGTAATTCCAAACTCCTCCATACATTTCTAATTTTTTTAAGAAGCACAGATTTATTGCGTGGTGAATCTTAGTATGTGTTTAATTCAAATGTAATTCTAAAATAATGCTAAAGGAAAACCACAATGTTGACAAATCTCTTTACAGTCTAGACCTCATAACAGTGCCAACCCTTATCCTCTACATGAACTTACTCTCTGGCATGCCTCACCTAGGACTGAAACTTCCTCCAGCATACTGAGTCTTTCAAATACCTATCATTTCATGGGCTTTACTACCTAATATCATCCAGTTCCTAAATCAAAACTAGTCATCTTATTTCCTCACTGTGGGAAGACAACAGACATGTTTATTTTTGTTTTAAAGGTCTAAAACATAAAGGAAAAAACTACAGTTAAAACTGTTAATTCAAAAATGTTATTTTACAGTAATTAATTTAGTGATTTCTCTGACAGAATCTAATAAACCAAATAAAACACCTAAAAAAAAACTCTTAAAAAAGATTTTTATTTTAATAAACATCTTATTTTTACCCCCCAAAATCTTGATAATTTACATGTGAATGGCACATTGAAACATTAAATCTGTAAAACTAAAAATGTCCTCAAAAATCAGATTGATGATATACTTGAAAAAGATATAAATGGTATAGTTTACATAAATTTCTGAAATATGAATTAAATGATCTGGTCTGACCATTACAAAAAATCTAAAATATTAGTAACACCAAACTTTTGAAATATTTAACATTCAGGGCTTACAAAAAAGAACCTTGAAAGTGACCATTGTACTATACAACCTCAAAAAAGACGCAGGATTTAAGTTCAGAAATCACTGAACTTACAGTGCTGATTAATTCCTAACATCTTCTTTAATTATCAGCCTGTTTACTCTTAGAATCATATCATCAGTAGGGGCCATATCTGTTACATTCCTAGATAAGGATTTAGCTCCTATCCTGCAATAAACTCCATCAAAGACCTTGGGGACAGAAAAGTTTACACTCGGCCAGTCTGCTGTCAGCTGGCTAGTCTGATGAGATGGGAAGAGAAGGTTTTCAAAAGGCCCGAACAGATATTAGATGTCTGTATTAAATCTTGTCTGTTACGACAAAGAATATATAGAATACACTCTTCCCAAGACTCCTGACAGTTGGTCATATTACTCATCAAAGATGGCAAACAGAAATGACAGTGCACCAGAACTATCACTAACTCATCCAACTTTCACTAAATGAGGTAGAAATAAAATTTTTATGATTAAATCTGGTCAATAGGAAAAACACATTCTTCCCCTAGAGGAAAAAAAAAATGCTGTCTTGATGCAAGAACCTAGATACCAATGATCTGCCAGTCTGTGGCAGTGTGATAAACTATGAAGACTGTTGATTTTCAGTGCAATTGGCATTTCTGTTCATCATAGTACTGGGCCAAATCACAAAACATGTTTGAAGAAGTGAAAGAACTAGGAAACTGTTGGAAATGCTGTTTAAGGTACGAGACCATGTCTTATGAATTTGTATCAACAAAAGAACCAAGCACAGTACCTTGACCACAGTGGGTAATCAATGATTATTTGATTCAGCTAAAAATTAAACTAGAGCCCTGGCTGGTGTAGCTCAGTGGATTGAGCACAGGCTGCGAACCAAAGTATCGCAGGTTCGATTCCCAGTCAGGGCACATGCCTCGGTTGCAGGCCACAGCCCCCAGCAACCGCACATTGATGTTTTTCTCTCTCTCTCTTTCTCCCTCCCTTCCCTCTCTAAAAAATAAATAAATAAAATCTTAAAAAAAAAATAAACTAGAAATGGAAAAAAAATACAACAAAGATTAAATCAAAAGAAAAAAATAGACTCTCTAAATGATTCCATGCAAGATCTTAAAAAGGTTAATTGTAAGTGCTGAATTTTTTACATGTGAAAGCAACAGAAAACAATGACAACTTTGTTAAAACTGGTGTCATATTTATGGACTACCCATAAATAAAAACCTATACTACTACAGTAAGTAATGACAATGGCTGAAAACCATTTAAATGAAGAGAGTAAAATACACTTCTAAAATAACCAATTTCAACCTTAAGCAGGCAGAGGTATGGAAGCAGCTCTGAAATTCTTTGAAAATGACATAACAATGAATGTTCTCTAAGGCACCAGTTCAATGCTTCTCATGTTTAACCCATTTAATTCTCACAACTCTGTAAAGTCAGGACTAATTATTAATCCCCACTCTACAGATGAGAGCACAGACACAGTAATATGACTTGCCTCCATGTCACAGGGCTGCTAAGGGCTAAAACTGTGACTAAAATTCACGTTCCAGAACCTGTGATTATAATAATATATGATACTGTCTCTTGACATACTGACTTGTGTAACTTTTAGTAGCAAGAAACTAGCAAATGAAGCTAGTCGGAAAAAAATAAAACATTTGCCCGAAGAACACAGTGACAAATCAAAAAAAGGAAATTAAGACAGCCCTATTTACACAAGAGATCACAGAAACCATAAAACGGCAAATAAATTTGAAGAGTATTACTCTCCTCTAAGTTTACTTTCTAAGGAAATTTAACAACAATTTCTAATGAAATCTAATGAAAATACCTTTCAAAGTCTAAACTACCAAATAAAGGCTTAGGTGGGAAAGAGGCATGAAGAAATCCTTTTGAGTGTTGAAAACATTTTGTATCTTGATCTGGAAGGGAGTTACAGTAGTGTGTAAATATGTAAAAAATTATCTCATCTGTACACTTGAGATTTGTACACTTCGTATATATGTATGTATATATAATTTAAAGTATGAATAAATATTTTTAAATATTTAGGTGATTTTAAGGCTACTTCAAATAACAGTAATAAATGATATAATGTCTCAACAAAAAAAAATCTGGAGCAGAGTTGGCAATATTTCCTCCTGGGATATATCCTATCTACTTAACCCTTTGTTAAGTAGATGTGTTGTTCACTTTCAGACTTTTGAGTCTTCCTTAAAACATGAAATCAAACCATTCCTCTGGAAAGGGAATGTCTTCTAGTCTCCCTAACAGCTGGGAAGCTAACCATGAGTCACAACTTCAGCAAAAGAAGCCTAACAGTGCTAATCTTTCTACAGAAACAAATTTCCATAATTAAATCCAAATATGAAGTCCTACATCCTCCCCATTCCTAAATATATTCAATCCAATTCTACTTTCATACAGTCTTTTAAATATTTGTAAATGACTCTTAACTCTGTTACCCAAACTGAGTATTAAACTCCCCTTTACTCTTCTAGTGATTTCCAGACCCTTTCCCATTCTAATCATCAATAATTAAATGCCACCATAAAGTTTAACATCACAGGATCTTCTTGAATCCTGACATCTGAAGAACTTGTAGTCTGAATCACCTGTAAATCTGCAAGGCAAGCCATCTTTAGATTAATTTTTTTTTAAAGTTAAAAGGGACTGAGTGCAAGAAAAGATCTGAATACTTCCCTCACAGGTAACAAACATCTAATGAAAACTTACTTTGGAAATGACCTTTCAATCATGCAGCTATAAAGCTATGATCCTCTACCCTGATCCACAGATTAGTTCAAAAGAATGCCTATGGTTTGTCTACAATAGTCTGACCCCATCCACTAATTCTAAAGCAACCCTATTCCAAGTCACTGGTTCTCAAATGGAAGCCACAATGTCATTTAATGAGCACTTTACTTGCACAGATTTTTCTTCTCAGAGCCTGTGTATGTGTGTGTGCATGCGCACATCCATGCACACTGTCACCCTTCAAAAAAAGTTTTATGTGCAGTGGTCATTATCAATGAAATTCATTTCAAAAAAGTAGAAGCTAATTAATCTTTATTAGAAAAAGCAGTCACTAGGCTTCACAGGACCACAAACTACTACTCAATCTTTTGATGACTCCTGGTATCACAAATTACTTTTATCTAATGCTACACAAAAATTTTCTGTTGGAGATTAAACTCTGGTATGGAGTTTCTAGAACTCACCTTTGCATTCCTTGGTTCTGCATTCATGATGATTTCCCTTAGTATTTCTAACTGTTTTAATGTAGTAGAACACTTATAACTGTCATCTTTGACAAAACAAACCTGAAAACTGAGTAAGGACTCCCACAACCTTTGACAAGCAAAGGAAGATGGTGATGTTAAGTGTGGGGAATGCTCAAGATTCAACTTTGGAATCATTTAAAAAGGAGAAAAATATGTACACAGCCTGAAAAAAGCAACTCAGTCACCTTTTAAGCTATGTATCCTACACTGCATCTCTACATAACATCAGTACTTTTGCCAGCAGAACTACAGACAATGGGCATGTACCAGTTGGTGGGGAGCGTGGTGGCTATAACAAAGCAGGACACTGGGCTGCAGAGAAGCCTTTACCTACCCCTTGCTCAAAGACACCACAGCCCTTCTTCCTGGTGTTCCCTAGAGACCAAACACAATACGTAAAAACATTAGCAAGTTAACACAGATATAATTCACTGTGCTAATCCAAATAACTAGCTATTCTAAAACCATGTAAAAGACAAAGTTCTCTCAAAGAGAATTTTATTAGAATATATCCAAGGGGAAAAAACACAAAGAGGCCTCAACGGAATGGCCTTTAAGAGACTTAACAGTGCATTGTGGAAAAATTAAGACTATGTTATGAAACAATCTGTAAAAAAGAGTAAGTGACCTAGAAACTACCACTTCTTTTAAACAGAAATTCTTATTCTGGTCTCTTTAAACTAAAGTGATCAGAAAACTATACATACTACTCAGAAATTCCTGAAATATGATTTAAATCAAACAATGGTTTTCTGGTATACATAACAAGGTGAGTAAAAGAACAAGTGAATAAAAAAAAAAAAAGAGCATCGGCTGTGGTACTTAACCACTAACAAATAACTATTTTTTTATGACACCATATTTTAATCGTATATTTTTATTAAAGGACACACCTACTAACAAGTCAAAAGCTTATTATATATTTATCTAATTTTATCAACTCTTCCCAAATCTCTGAATTGTAACTGTAAAAACTATCAAAAATCTAATTAGCTGGGAAGCCCTACAATATAGCAGGGTAGCTAAATTATTTAAGTCTCACCCCTCAAAGTTAACTGAAGCAAAAAATTATAGTATATTTAATAAATGCAAAGATTCAAAGATTATGTCTGAAAACTTGCTGCCCACATTATGAATAAAAGCAATTTGTTACTGTCAAAAAACTGGAATCTTTACATACAGGAGTGCCTGGGAATCGCTCTCAACTCAGTTAAAACACTGAATATGATGGCAGCAACATGCAGCACTGCCATTCCAAAAAAGCCACAGATCTCTTTTCAACTAATTTTTTGCTATATTATGTGCAATGTTTAAAACAAGATAGAATCTTCAAGATAGAAATAACAAAGCCAAGTATAAAAATCTAAAATCATTTCTGTAAAAATTTGAATGTAAATGAATAGGACCTTACTACACTAATTTCTTTTAGTAGTGTGCTTTAGAAGTAAATATTGAATCTTTCCCTTTTATAATATACTCAGATAATTATTTATATAGGAAAACCTACAATGATCCAGTCTTTTAAGAAAGCAGAGAGATAAGAGCCTTAAATAAACTCTTCCTCAAAATACGTAAACCCAAGTAAAGAAAACAGGTATCCTCAAGTAAAATGGGTTCGTATCATTGGTTGGATAATTAAATGAGATATGCCCAAAGTGCTTTTAATATTAAAGCATACTATGTTACTGGAAGAAGTTATTGTGCTACAGGCTATTTTAAAGGAAGATGGGTGCTTCTGTTTTTCATCTTGGAGAGAACAGACAGGATTCTGTGAGCGCAGGCCTGCAAACTGGTTGCCGGGTCACTGGGTCAATTCCCAGTGAGAGCACACGCCTGGGTTATGGGCCAGGACCCCAGTTGGGGATGCACGAGAGGCAACCACACACTTATATTTCTCTCCCTCTCTTTCTCCCTTTCCTTCTCCTCGGTCTAAAAAATAAATAAATAAAACCTTAAAAAAAATATATGTCCTTTAAATCATAAACTATGTGGTTTGTCAATTTTACTTTAACAAGTGAAATTATTTCCAATAAAAAGTATAGAGATTTTTGAAACACTCAGACTTTGTACACATCTTCTTCATACAGTTCAAAAAAAACACTACTAAACCACAAAATCTTTGCATAGGGGTTGATCTCATTTATTAAAACTCAGTCAAATGCAAACAGGAAGGAATACACAGGGACTTTTCAAAAGTATTAATAATAATCTTTTTCTTAAGCTGTGTGTACTCAGGGGTTCATTTCCTCTCCATGGGTGCTTATTTAAAAAGTAAAAACAGGTATCATCTCCTGAATAAGTCTCAGTATAATTCCTTATGTCCATGTTCTATTTATATAACCTAGTATATATCTGATAACCCATTTGCAGTTTGAACTATTCATTGTGTTTAAATTTTTTGGTTAAATATACACTGAAAATCTATAACCTATATAGTTTTTTAGAAAGAATGGTTAAATGAACTTGAGTACCTAAATGAGTTCCCTCTACCCACACCCCTCCCTCTTCAAAAACAAAACAAAACAAACAAACAAAAACCCCAAACACCTCTACAATTCTGTCATCACAGCTCAGGAAAACATCACTGCTGATGTTACTTTTAAAACATAAAAGAGGCGGTTAAACATAGTATGAATCTAGAGCCAAATAACCTAGGTTCAAATATGACCCTGGTTAGGTTTATTTAACTTTTCCTACCTTGGTTACTCGTTTGTAAACTGTGGATGAAAGTATTTGTCTCATAGGGTTATTAGGAAGACTAAATGAAATACTTAGAACATGGCTGATACATCGTAATCGTAATGTGTCAGCTATTATTAAAATCAGGAATGTAAAACAAAATTCAAGCATGAAGAATTTGCAGCCTGAATTCCTTTAAAGAATATTATGCTTCTCACTAAAATTGATTTCTTCTTACTGATTCCATATTTTCAACCCTTCTAAAATTTACCCTTTCAATCTAAAATTTACATTTTAACTGGTCATAAGTGACCTGCTTCTAACTCTACACTAATAAACTATACTTCTAACATTATCATGATTCTTCTCCCGTATTACCCAACATCTTGAACTTGTGAAAATGTTGCTTTCCCTACTGAACTTCAAGAAGCATGACAGGACTCATACTTGTTTTAAAAATACAAAAATCTACCTATGGTAGTGTATATAGTATAGCTAACTAAATTAATCAATGTTAATGGGTTTATTTCACTTGGAGTCAAATGTACAAACATCAATAATGTAGAAGCTTATACACTCCTGCTGCTTAAATGTTATTTTAATCCTAATCTATGAACTGAGTGCTGTAATTCATACTAGAAAAGAAGGACAAATGTGTATAAATGATGCTGACTTTCATATGGGTGGACATATTCATGGTACTTCTCAATGTTACACTATATTCAATTTTGTAAGTGCCTATGTTTTTCCAGCATACGGACCAATCATAACCTTTTGAATAGCAAGTCTCCTGACAACAGACTTATGCTCATTATAACCTTAAAAATACTGATTACTCTTTCTTATGAAATTTCTTCCTTTTCCAAGAATCCTAACAATCTCAGAAAGGACTGCACTGAGTAGCACAGTATCATGGCTTCTGCATACACAGAAATTCTGCACACTTAAGGATGAAGACTACATTAAGAAGACATAACGGCAGTCTTCAAATATTCCAAGGAGTGCCATGTGGAGCAGAGCACAGACTTAATTTTTCATGTTCCAGAGGCAGGATAAGTTGTAAGGATGCAGGTTTCTGATATAACAAGATTCTCTGAAAATCAGAGTTATGTAATTATTACTAAAAATGTCTGAATACAAGGTTGCTATTTAGGAATGATGCAGAAAAGGAAAGTACTTAATAGAGTTGGACTGAATGATCATAAACCCCCCCTTCAATTAAAATGTTCTTGGATTTTTTAAATACTTAATCCCAAATGATGGTCTGATGTACAACACTAACATGCTGTAGGCATATGCTTACCCACCCAATGTTGTACAGTGTATATGAAATACATAAGCATGTTGTCTTTACATAGGGCAACTTTTAGAAGTTGGAAGATCCTGTCCCTGTTTGTTTGACTTAAGGAACTAGAATTCCATCATTCCCTGATCCCCAACCCACCAAGTAAAAGAGGACAATTATAAGAGCATTGGTTTCATTACTTTATAATCATCTCAAACTTAGAAAAAAGAGGAATGACAGAAAATGGGTAACTGGAATGTAATAACTTACCCACTACACCAGACCTGCTACTAGAACTACTTGAGTGGTACAATTAACTTGGTTTAAAACAGTCATATTTATCCCATATACTCACTGAGATACTTAGAAAACAATCACTAACTATAAAGTAAAATACTCTTTTGAAAAAGGAAAAACACGAGTAAGCTATAACATAAATCCTAGAAGTACAAATAGGTGCACAATACTTTTGAACATGTTTGAAGTTTCCATAGCAAAATTTTAAAATAAAAAAAGCCCCCACATAAAAAACAAAATTCACCCTGACATGTATGGTTCAGTTGGTTGGGTGTCCTCACACAAAGAAGAAGGTTGCTGGTGTGATTCCCAGTCAGGGCAATTCCCACTGGGTTCGGTCCCTGGTAGGGGTGTGTACGAGAGACAATCCATAGTTATTTCTCTCTTGCATTGATGTTTCTCTCTTACATTAATGTTTCTCTCCGTTTCTTTCTCCCTCCCTTTCCCTTTCTCTAAAAATAAATAAAATCTTTATAGAAAAAATAAAATTCAACCCACAAATCAATACAGACATTGGTGTATTTTTTAAGCCATACATAGAACAGGCAATGAGTCAGCATCCACTTAACTATATCCAAAAGCACCTGGATTCAAATCTGAAAATATGTTAACTACTATTTAATATCTCACATACACTCTAAATTTTAGAGGAAAAATTCTTAAACACTATGTATAAACAATTTCATTACCAAAATTGAATAACACTTCATTAGAACTTGAGATTGAAAAATGTTATAATAGGTTTTCTTCTTTCTTAAAATTTTGAAAAGATTTTATTTATTTACTTTAGAAAGAAGAAAAGGGAGGAAGGGAGGAAGAGAAACATCAGTGTGCAAGAGATATGTGATCGGTTGCCTCTGGCATGCCTTCAACTGGGACCTGGCCTGCAGCCGCGATGCGCCCTGACTGGGGACTGAACCGGCAGCCTTTCAGCTCACACGCCAGAGTCCAACCCACTGAGCCACTACAGCCAGAGCAGCTCTTGTCAGATCCGAGATGCATAACAGTTTTATATTATATCTGACTTCATAATATAATATTATATTATATCTGACTTCACTTATTATAGTCCTAGTCTACTGTAAAATTGTTTGTGATAGTTAAAATTGTTTTAGAAAAATACTTTATTTATTTATTTTTAGAGAGGGAAGGGAGGGAGAAAGAGAGAGAGAGAAACATCAATGTGCAGTTGCTGGAGGCCATGGCCCGCAACCCAGGCATGTGCCCTGACTGGGAATCGAACCTGCGATGCTTTGGTTCGCAGCCCGCGCTCAATCCACTGAGCTACGCCAGCCAGGGTGCTAAAATTGCTTTTAATAAATAAGTTTTTCTTCTACATTTCTTAGAATTTTCAAAGATTAGAAAAAGTTGTTTATCTTATTTCTGTGTAACAGCCGAGACTTCCACTAACAGTGAAGACAAAAAGCAACGCCAGTGCAGCACTGGGCTAAGAGTCAAGTGTCAGATTCTGGTCCTGGCTTTGAACTTATTTTATACTGTACATGTCACTTAAGTCTTCTAGGTCATGGTTCTTACCTATAAAACAACTCATACGTGAGGACTTCAGAGACTACATCTAGTTCAAGTTGTAGAATATTATGACCTTCTTAGTGAGTGTACTCCTTCATAGGTACTATATATCCTTACATCAGTTATCACCATACGAAACTATGGATGAACCCACATAAGATGTACAAAGCCAGGAATGTTTAAGCAAATATGATTTTTAGAAAGTACTGGGTTGAAATATGGATTTATTATCAAGAGCACTTATTTTCTTGTGTAGAAAGTATAGTCACTATATGCTGGAAATAAAGTTCTGAGAAGTTGTAAGAAACTTACAGTTCAACCAAGACATCTAACTCTACTGACTTTTGAACAGAAAGGGAAATATCTGAATAATAATTTGACACCCGGTATCTGTTGCACCCATACAGCCATAGAAACTGTTACTTTTGTGACACACTGAAATCAAAAGTATGAAGTAGAATGCACTCCTGGTTAAGTAAGTGCAGGTTCAAATTAAGCACTTTAGAAAACTGCCTTCCTAATTAATAATAAGCTAATGAGATTTCATTGGAAGTATAAACATTTGTTTAAATGTTTATATTGCACATTTAAACATGAAGTGAATTCCCTACTTCTAACACCACTAAATTCAAATAATTGGTGATGTACTGTATTTCAAAATTGCCACAATATAAAGTCTAAAACTAAGCTAATCCAAGTAGAAATACAGACTTCTTTTGTAAGATGGATTAACAGATGTTAGTTAACAAAGAATCAATAAAAGTAAACAAGGAATCAATAAAAGTAAAGAAGGAATCCCTCCAAAATTTAGTAACACATGGGCCATGTGATATAATGTGATACAACAGAACACCGCCAGCTTTCAGAAATAGCAACAGTTAGAAGGACAGCTATTGATACCTCAGTTAATTCATGTTGTAAAAAGACTGTGGGGAGAATGTGAGCTATCTAAATAAAATTATAGTGTCAGTATGTTGGAAAAAGGTATCTGGAGACCAGACAGGAAAAGGAATACAGTCTTAAGAGATGCATAAAGATAAGTGAGTACCTGGGGGAAAGGGACTGAAGAAGGGAAACACCTGTACCTCAAAGAATTCAAAGAAATCTAAAAAATGATTGTGAACCAGAGAGAGATCTTTAAAGAGCCTAAGACAGTGTATATGTAAGAAAATTGAATGGAGATCTAAGCTGATATTGTGGTATTGTGATTTAACCACAAATGCCTTCCTATTTAAATAGTCCAATGAGTACTATTAGTACACATACCTCGGAGAATTCTTTCCTCATGGCAACGAAGAAAGTCCCAGATTCTAACAGTGCCGTCATCAGAGCATGTAGCAAATTTATTATCCGTGGGTGAGAAACTGTTACGTGAAGACACACAGCAGGGGAAAGAAGTCAGCATTTAACAGATTATCTGTGCTTCTCAAAAAGGGAAAAATAAAAACACTGTGCTGCGTTATAATTAGAAGAGGGAAGTATCCACACGTGAAGACACTTTAAAGAGAATGTTGTCAGCTAACCATCACATCTCATCAAAAGAATTTAATGAAGTAGTTGCTTCTTAGTTTTCAATCATCAATATTCAGAGTACTTTAACAAGTGTATTACTACTAATGCTATTCATGCTCCCCACAGTAAATAATTTCCTGCTGTACCAACAGGAAACACAAAGCTAACTTAAGTGTACAAACTAAATGAATTGTTTTTGCAATATTCCTGTAAACAGTCTTTCAAATTACATAAGAATACTGCTCAAAAAGTTAAAATTAGCTTCTACTTCAGACACTTCATGAAACAATAAACTGAAAAAATCTGGGCAGGCTATTTAACAACTGGTTGCTAAACATTCCCACATATGATGTTTCTCATTTATTTCAAAGGTCTATGGAATCCTTCACATCTTCTTCCTGGTAAGTTATCTTAAAAATGTTGCACCTTTTGATGGAAACGTTAACATAGGGACATTCAGACTTGTATTTAAAGCTTAAGACCTGCTACAAAGAAAAGAACCATTTTTTCCTCCCTGTAGTGACAGACCATCAAGTTTCTCACTGAACTCTTAAGAACTCTTTTGAACTTTTGAATCCTATGACTAAGAAATAACCAACTGTGGAACTCAATGTATGGGCAGGACACCACAGCAAGTCTTTGAAGAAGTATTTTTATCCACCAATTTTTGTTCAGATCTGAAAGTAGAAATGGTGACTTCAGTGAATGTTTCTATAAAGATGTCAACCTCTTACCCAACATGGGCAGCACAGCCATAGAGAATGCTGTTTAGCTTTATTCTGAGGCTGCAGCAACTCTTCAGGCTGGTTTTTGAAACTCTATTTTTCCAGTTTTACTGTACATATCTCATTGACATGTACATATATATACAACTTGCTGAAAACATTTTAAACTGCACTTATTACACATTTGCATAACTGATGGTATCAAGAGTGAATTGGAAGGTAAGTCCTAGAGTCTTCTTGAAAATGATCTGCTTACAGTTTCAAAGCTTGAAGAACCCATTCATTAATCCATTAATGTTTGCCATATCCAGAGTTACTTGTTGGAGTTTTTAGACCTAGTGCACTTTCCTTTGAAGTCATGGCATAACCAAGTCAACCAGGTCTTCACTTAAGCCTTTTTTTTTTTGTATTTTGTGTGAACTCTGAAGTGTTTTCTGTAGGCTTTCAATTTTATTCAGCTGTATAATTAAAGACTGAATTCTTTATTTGGAATGAAATATTCTTGTCTTACACAGTAGGTAATAAAAAGGAGTAACGCATACACATTATTAACCATAAAGGAAAAGAGAAAATCAGTGCAAAATGTGGCAGACAATACAACTCTAACATATCGTAAAGGCGGATACCAGGACAACACTACTTCAGAAAGGCGCCAGCGAAATGGTGAATGTGTGAAAACAAAGGAGAATATTGTGTTTATAGGGTGCAGAAAGCTTCCCAGAATCTCACAGAGCCCATGCACCTCTGCACCCAGAATACACTTAGAGAATGATTTAACCATGACAGTAGGGACTACAGGAAATGGTATATTGTGTATAAACCTGGCCTCTCTAATCGCCTCCTTATGTGCCTGGAACATCTTGACGTTGTTCATGTTCGACTGCCAATATTTCACGTATCCTCCATGGTCTGCTGTCAACATCCACATGTCATTATGTGACCAAGTCATGGCCCTCACTGGGCTATCGTGAGCCTGTGAAAATAAAATATTTGTAAACATTATATACAAGAATATATGACAGGAGGCTTTACAGAAGCATATATTAATCCACAATAAGCTGCCCAACTCTAAGTTTAAAATGCCCAAAAAGTTACAATATCTCAAGTTCTTCATAGTATTGCAGAACAATGCTACCATCAGATGATTACTGTTACCTGTAATATTGTTTCAAAATTAAAAGTGAGTCCATTCCACAAGGTGAACTCTCCACTAGAAGCTCCAGTGACCAATCGTCTTCCTTCTGGAGTCCACTGGGGAAGAAAAAAAGACAGGTTATACAAGGCCACAGATCCTCAACCTTAATTGTTAAAACACTTAGAATGTATTTACAAAATATCCAATAATCAACATTAAGTAGATGATACTGACTTTCACATAAATGTAGCTAACAAAATAAATAAAATCTTTAAAATAAATCAATTAAAACTGATACAGAGTTGAAAAGCACAAGTGTATTCATAGGAACAGCAGGATGAGATACATAAAATGAAGACTATTTGGTAAATTATGAAGATATATATGACAATCTGGCTTTTTATTGCTTGCCTGCAGATTATGATTTGGATTATTATAAATAAAATCGTCCTACTTTCCTAGTTTCTGTTATCCGCTATGGACCGCAACTGTACTGTAGACACATTTCTATGTCTTAATACCTTGTAACATGGACTGTGCCACTACGCACAAATGTCTCCTTACTTCCTACAGATTGAGCCCCAAATAAGAAACTCACCCACCAAGCAAAATACAAGATAGCAAAAGCTCAGATTTTATTCATTTCAAAGAAGTTTTGTGTTATGCTAAAATGATATTAAAATTAGTTGCACATCATTACTCCTTTCCCCAAATTCCCTGGCAAGCAAAGTTATCCTACATGTTGGATGGCTCTACTAACACAAAAGCCATTTAAGTAAGTGTTCCCCTACTGATATTTCTACTGAGATAGGCTTCGAAAGCAAATAGGAGGCCTTCGACTGACTGCAACATTTTTATGGAGCTCAAATAAGCATCTCTTCCAGTTCCTCTCAGTTCTCCACGCTATCACACCTCCCTAGTATCAGAGGACTTACTTATTTTGCTTATTTGCCACATATTTGCTATGACAGTCTTTTATTTGCTCAACCTGGACTATTAGCTAGTCTGGTAGACAGATATGGGAAAATATTTTTATCGAAAACCTCTTCAATTTTCACTATTTTGAACCACATATATGTACTATTTATTTTTAAATTATATTTTTAAAATTCCAGTGAAAATGTATTGAGTACCTACTATGTACCTTCATGGAGCTGACAATTATGGTCTACCATTTGTCTTCAGCTTCTCTCAGGTATTTCCCCTCCTAGTAACACCCAAGAGTTTTCATTCGCCTTGAGATGCTGCTTTCTAAACAACAAAAGCAATCCCATTCAAGAGCAAATCTGAGACCTGCTGCAATATATATTTATGGCCAGCTCAAAGAAAATTCTATGGGAATTGCAATAAGAAGAAAATAATCTAAAAGTAATACCTGCCCTGGCTGGTGTGGCTCAGTGGATTGAGTGCTGGCCTGCGAACCACAGGGCTGCTGCTCCAATTCCCAGTCAGGGCACAGCCTGTCTTGAAGACCAGGTCCCCAGTAGGGGGCACGCAAGAGACAACCAAACATTGATGTTTCTCTCTTTCTCCCTCCCTTCTCCTCTCTCTAAAAACAAATAAAATCTTAAAAAAATAAAATAAATGTATACCTTACTAAATGTGGACAAAGCACATAAACAACTGGATATTACAAATAAAATTATTAACAAAACACTAATTTTTATCCCAGATGTACATTTAAAATAATGCTTCATTTCCTTTGTCCTGTTAAATACATCTGCAGACTAACTCAGGATTAATTTTTCCAAAAATACCCAACAGAATACTTACCCTAACAACAAATACTGGACACTTTACTTTATTTGTTGATGTTCGAACAAATTTTGTTGTTACTGCATTCATAGGATTATTCAACATCCCTATAGGTGGGACCAGCTATTAAAAAAAGAAAAGAAAATTGAGTTGCAAAAACTCCTGATTGTGCATAGGGCATAAACCGGGGGCATGCGAAGTGATTATTTTAACACTGAAATACAAATTCATGAATATACAGGACTTTTAAAAAACTGTAACAATAGCCCTGGCCGGTGTAGCTCAGTGGATTGAGCGCCAACCTGAGAAATAAAAGGTCACTGGCTCAATTCCCAGTTGGGACACATGCCTGAGTTGTGGGCCAAGTTCCCTCTTGGAGGCATGTGAGAGGCTGCCAATCAATGTTTCTCTCCCTCCTCTCCCTCCCTTCCCCTCTCTCTAAAAAAAATAATATTTTTTAAAATTTGTAATAATAGATTATAAGTAGCCTATATTAATTAAATGAAGAAAACTGAAATGCAGAAAAGCTAAATACCAATTATTACTAAACAAACAACAAAATCAAGTATAAGATTTCCCTAATTATTTCTCAAAGTCAACAATAAGCCAAATTAAAAATTAACTTTTCTATTACACAGACTTTGAGGCAGTGCAGTCTTATGTTGAACACTGCTTTCATCTATCATTAGATTAAAAGGAAAATTTAAGTTGAGATAAAAAAAACTCATGGTTTACACAGATATGTTCAGTATCCCTTTAGGAATGTTTTCTTTTTATTACAAAAATGTAAAGAGAAAGTTCACGTTTGAATTTGAAATCACATGTTTTTATGTTCAAATGCCCAATGAAAAAAGTTGTATTAAGCCAGTATAACATTTCATACTTACATCATTATAATAACCTGCATCAGGCTGAATTGCCCGCATATCTCTCTGGTCTCTTTGCCATATTCTATTCTGTTAAAATAGATCAAATAATTATTCAAATAATTATATCATAGATCAATGATATATGATCTAATTGCACTCAATATGAAACTAAATTAACAAAATGTAAGCTATTATTAAATGGGGGAAAAACAGGATCAAACTTTTCTCATTACGTTCTAAAACTAACATAATAGTTGGTATCGTACCCTACTGACATTGTTTAGAATTTCCTTCCTCTTCCTTACTCACAACTTCCACCAATCATTGGAGATGCTCCTAACTCTAACACATTCTCAATGACCATACATCCCTTAATTATATGGATAAAAAATAAGGAATAAAGAGACACTCCCAATTCCTTCAAAATCCTCAGCAGAAAAACAATTCTTCACATCTTGCCCTTGGTTTTCTTTAATTCCTCTCAAGCTCTCCTAGTCTAGATTCCCAACTGAAATATATAGAAAAATCTAAATCTGTCTTTATCTCTGAATGAATCTTTTTCTCCTATGTGCATGCAACATACTAATTCCTATGCTAGGAGTCTAATTTTAATAATTTTTGTGAAGATAACTCATGAAGGTATATTTTTAAAAAAGTACTAGTGACTGGCTTCACTTAAAATCTCACTAATTCATAAAATACAGGTATCCTTATTACCCTTCATTTTTAAAATTTTCTTTTTAAAAAATAAAAGTCTGGCATTTGAAGCACATGATCTGTACTTACCTCCAAATACTTAATTACAGACGGATTATAGTCTATAGTTTTTCGGTTTACTGCTTTTCTCATTCGTTTTCCATCAAAGGTAAGTTGTTGCATGGCTTGCTGCTGTGCAAAATCAGGTCGCTTATAAAACAGTTGTCGAGGTGCCTGGTGTTGGAACCTTGGCATATGGAAAAAACGAGGAGGAGAACCAATTTCTGTAGCCATGGTGATGTTCTAGGTCACTGGGGGAGACAAAAAGTACTTTCACTACAAATATCAACACTGAACATTTCAAATGAACATTTTTACACTTCTCTTCCTTTTTATAATATACTTCATTTATAGCTTTTAGTCAATCCTGTTTACAAAATGAACTATTAGATTTAATGGCAGAGACCAGTTACACATTTGAAAAAGGCCAATTCATAGAGTAAGTGCTGCTAATAATAAGCATTTGCTGTAAAATTCAGCCGGATGGAAGGAAAAACCACAATTTATAAGAGCTTGGGTTGAGTGGGTTGTGTTTCATGCATATGTGAGATAGGCAAATAGGAGAGGGGCTGGAGAGACAGCATCAACTGAGAACTGTTGATATTTCTAAAATGAAATTTTCATTACATGTTTCATAATAAACCAAATCATTTCAACTTCTCCCCCTAATTAGGCAAGCCACTAAACTACTTTGGATGTTTTCTCAACCTGGATAATGAAGTTAATATACATAACTCCCAAGATCCTTTTCCTTAAATGTATTATTTTGCATGAAATATATTATTATTACCCCTTTAGCCAATGTAGTAACTACAGTAATCTGTTTAACAAAATGGAATGCCCAGACTTAGTTCTCCAATGTTTGTGTGCACAAGTCTATACTATCATTATAATTCTGCTTCTTGTCTCAACTATTAGAAAACAATTTTTATTATAATCTTAGTCATGTGATATTATCAAAACTATAACTGAACACGGAGAGTGGATAGAAAAAACCATAAATACTTTTCTTTAAAAAATTATAAATTTCACATTGTAGAACTGTTCTATTAAATAATAATTCATTTTATTGAACTTAAACCTCTAATTAAAGTAAAAAAAAAACTGTGTACAAGTGCTAACAAAACCTCAAAAACTGGAGCAACAATGAACAGTAAAATGAACAGGAAAGATTCATGAGAGAGGAAGACTAAAACTGGAAATTATATGGAAAACTTATTAATATAGAATTAATGAGCAGACACCACCAAAATCACTAAGGCAGTTACTAGCTATGAGTACACACACATGAAGAATTGCTGGAACATGTGGAAAATCCCTGTGGCACAATAAATGCAATTCATCAGTAGCACTAAAGTACCTGACAGGCACTAAAGACCAACAGATGCAGACAGATGGACACCGACACAGTGTTCTCAAAAGACTGACGAGTTTATCAGAAAAGATAAAAAAGAAAGCAGTATGAGAATATACTATTACAGAAAGAATCTACACTGCTTGTCTGCCAGAAACTATTATAGGCAATAGAGATACAACATAGCTGAGGCTTACAGCACAACTCAGCCTTGAGTAGTTTAAATTTGGAGTAGGATGGAAAAGCAGGGAGGAAAAGACACTGTCAGAAAAGAAACAAAATAACTGACACTCTCTCATCCAATCAGCATACCATGGCCATCCAGCATAATCTTAACCAAATAATCCGAAATAATCTTCCCCAACCAAACATTTCAAAGACACATTTTTCCAGGAAAATGACCTTGCTAAAATAAAACTTGACTAATTCCACAAATTCAACCCAAAAAGAATTCAGTATAAAGTTTCAAATGCTTCACATAATTGAATAAAAAGATCTTTAAACTATGCTTCAGGAGGTCTAGAACTGAAAGCTCTGCATCAAAAAAATCCTATGACCTGGAAGGTCATAAATGGGCCTGAAGTAGTTATTCTTAAAACAAGAAGTCACACCCTGTGGATGGTTCCTGAAATCAATGTGGCTGACAACCAGCATTACTTTAGTAATAAAAAAGTAGAATACACAGGACTAAATTACACATTTTAAAGGAAAGAAATGCTTTTGTGAAACCTCTGTTAGAGTTGTACATGTATGTACACTAGGTCATAATGTAAAAAAGTATTTCTTCCTATTAATCTGTCAAAAGTAAAAACAATAGCTTAATGTTAACAAACCATTAAGTGAAAACCAGGGTTACCTATCCATGTACCTTCCACTTATGATCACTTAATTCCTGCTGCCACTGTGTATCTATAGCCAAAGAAGTTCACATATAGCATCTGTCCAGTATGGCACCAGAGTCTAGCCTGATTATCAAATCCACCAATTCTTCCCACATCCATCACTAATCAGAACTTCTGATCAGCACAACAAAGCTTGTTTTCCCAAGTGAGATGCAAGAATTCTAGCCAAAAGAAACTGTTGATACATTAAATAGCTAGGATATCAAGTACAATTACTGTAGGGCTTTTAAAAATAATAAATGGGCCTTGGCTGGTGTGGCTCAGTGGACTGAGTGCCAGCCTGTGAACCAAATGGTCGCAGGTTCAGGTTCTATTCTTGGTCAGGACACGTGACTGGGTTGCAGGTCAACTCCATGGTTGGGGTGCAAGAGGCAACTGTTCAGTGTACCTCTCACACATCAATATTCCTCTCTCTTTCTCCTTCCATACCCCTCTAAAAATAAATTTTAAAAATCTTTAATAAATAAATCATTTCAAGATTATCACTCTCATTAACACAAACCTAGCCTTTAAGGTCAGAGCTTCAGCCTGGGAACTTCTGTTTTAGATTATATATCTCCAGACCTCTAGGTCCTGGCATGCATAATCTACCCTAAAAGAGATCTGATACCTAATTTGAACTTTGAGGAGATCTACAAGAGTGGTATACAAGGCCAATAACAAAATAATCAACCTGTTCCCTTTTTTATTGTCCAGTCTTTAATAAATGTGAATCCTGAACAAATCAGGAAGAATTATATTGAGGCCATTTAATCCTTTAAAGAATAAAATAGAAAGCAGCTGTTCAAATAAGTGGATTTTAAAAGTTCACATGAGATTTTGCTGGACTGTGTTAAGATATACAAACCTATCAAGAAGGTTACATACCATATGCTTCCACTTAATTTTTTTTTCTTTTATTGATTCTAAAGAAAGAGGAAGGGAGGGAGAAAGAGAGTGAGAGAAACACAGATGGGTTGCCTCTTGCACGCACCCTGACTCAGGACCAAATCTGCAACCCAGGCATGTGCCCTGACTGAGAATTGAACCTGTGACCTTCTGGTTTGCAGGACAATGCCCAACCAACTGAGCCACACCAGCCCAGGCCCATATGCTTCCACTTATATGACACTGTTGAAATAAGAAAATGACAGAGAAGAGACTGGTGACTGTCAGGAGTTCGGGATGAGGGTGGAGGTGTGGTTATCAAAGAGGAACTTGTATAGAGATGAACTGTTAAGTATCCTGACTACGGTGGTAGACACTCAAACATACACATATAATAAAATCACAAGAGAACCACACACAAGAAAAACTCAGGAAATTTTGAATAATATCTGTAGGCTATATCAATGTCATTACTCAATCTGTAATACTGTTTTGCAAGTTACCATTGGGAGAAACTAGGTAAGATATACAGGATCCCTCTACATTATTTCCTGCAAATGCATTTAATATAAAATTATCTCAATAAAGAATCAATTTTAAAAAGTTAACATGAGCAATTCACTACCTGGTAAGACCAAACAACACAAACTGAGAACACACATATGGAATAGTCAACTTAAAGGCATTCATTTAAAGATTACTACCATAAATTTGTTGATGACAAGTATGACATTAAAAATCAATTTTAATTAACTCTCAATGTAGAAGGTTTCCAACTTTTTAGCTCTCAGCCACAGACTTAACTGCATAACTTTTCCTAATCTGGCATAAGTAGCTTCCATTGCATACTTAGCTATAAAGTTAAATAAACTTTTTAGTAGATACTGCACTGGACCAGAAATTAATATATGTTACTTGAAACTATACTAGGCTTTTTACATTTAGTTTTCCTATTTCAAAAGCTGACTTTAAGATATAATGTCCATGACCACATATCCAGCTATTTAATTAGAAAGTAACAGTTCAGTACTTCAAAAGTACAGTTCTGGCATTTTTTTAAAAAAACTGTTTTCAAAGGAGATAAAATTATTGAGTGTGGTTCCCCCTGCCCCAGTAATTAGCATACAAAGAAAGAGGATTTTTCCATTGTTTGTAAATTGAATTATACATTGTTATCAATAACTTAAAAACGTTGGACAAACTAATTCTCACTGAATTACTGAATTCACTTTTGCAAAAGTAAACAAAAACGATGTAACATTTTCTAAATAAGGTAAGTAAATATCAAGTGCATAAAGTGGACCCCCCACACACACACACACCCTTGCAAAGCTGGAATAAGGAATACAAAGTTTCAAGTATGAGCTGAAAACTAGGAGTTCCCAAAGCCAGGCTTGAAGTTTCTCATCTTTACTCTGATTTAATGACATGGAAAATAAACTGGGCAGCAGAGGTTTTTAAAGCTCCCAGGTAATATTGTGTGGCACAATTTGAGAACCACTGGACTAAGTAACTTGAATGGCTTACTTATACCGCCAAGTTCTTAAATTTTTTTTTTATTTCAGGACCCCTTTACTCTTAAAAATTGAGGATTCACTCAAATTTGTTTACTGTGGTATTTATAGATACTTGTCACATTAGAAATTAAAAGAGAAAAACACAAAGTAATTCATTTTAAGATGACAAACACCTCTTCCATAAGCAGCCTGAGGTGACCTCTGAAAATAGTTTGCTATTTACTTGACCCAGAAAACCCCACAAAATCATGCAAATCAAGTGGTTCAAATCTTCCATGTTCCTTTTAAGAATACTTATGTAACTGCCCAGGTCATCAAGTGTATGCATATATCCAAAAAGCCACCACATAACTGATGGATATCACTTTACAAAAGCAAAGTGTGCCATTCCACTGTTACAATGGTGGAGTTGACAGGCATGCCCAGGCCAAAAACTGGAGATGGACACAGGGTTGGTGGCCCCAAAACACTGCTGAATTTCTGCTGCACGTGTTTAAAAATGCAGAGAGCAATGATGAACTTAAGAGTTTGGATGTAGATTCTCCAGTCATTGAGCACATCTAGGTGAAGAAAGCTCCCAAGACCTGGCAGAGAACTTAGCTAGTAAGTGGATTAACCCAGCTGTCCCTGCTACATGAAGATGATCCTTACTGAAGAAGAGCAGGTTGTTCCTAAACCAGAAGAGGAGGCTGCACAGAAGTAAAAGATATCCCAGAAAAAACTGAAGGAACAAAAACTTATGGCCCGGGAGTAAATTCAACATAAAATAAATGCTAATAAATATTTTTTAAATGATAAACCTCACTATAACTACTTCCTCTTCCCTAAGAACTAGTGAGAAAAATTACTTTTGTCTTATATTTTTATAAATCTCTTTAACAGATTAAAAGAGATCAGCTTAATAGAAAACAGACAGATTCTCATCCTGCTTCTATATTCAATCCGTTGCCCTCTTAAATTGGGATGAAGTTTATGAAAAATATCTGGACCCACAAAGATACATATTTGGAAAAAGAAAGAATATTTTAATACCCTTCTCAGATAATATGGATATTCTTTGATATTTCAACAAAATTTGACAAGTGGTAGCTTATTAAATACTGTCTGTAACATAACATCTGAAATCTTATCAATTAACTTTTTGAACTCTCACATTTAAAGGCACTGGTTTATTTGGTGCTTTGAAACTTTTACCCCTCCCTGCATGATTTTAGAACAGCATGCACTGACAATTTGGAAACCATTTGTTCCACAGAATTACATGTAATTGTCACATTACTTATGAAACAAAAAATAATCACACTTTTATTAAACTCATCACTGGTCTTATCATTAAAATTATTAATGATTGGGAAATTCAATCTCACGTGCAATCTCAGAAGCAAGTTTTCCAAAACTCTATTTTTTGCTTGAAACCTCAATTTTTTTAATCACTGGCAACAAATATTGTTGTTTTCCTTGAAGCAACAGTCTACCTACAATGATCTTGTAGAAATTTACCATATACTCCAGTGTGAATGCCACAGCTTGTCATGTTTCTTTTATATGTATTATTTTTATATGGACTATTTTTAAAGCACTTTTATATCCACAGCAAAACTAATAAAGTACACACAGACACACATACAGCCCCTTCCCCCACAATGTCCAGTATCAGAATGTTACATTTATTTTTGTGTATATGTTTTATGGTGCATTTGTTAAAATCAGTGTACTAACACTGAACCCAAAGCCCATACTTTACATGAGGGTTCCCTCTTGGTACTGTACATCCTACAGGTTTTGATAAATGTATTCAGCCTGGCTTTTCCCACATAGTCATATGTATTTAAGGTCCATCCACATCTCTTCCGTGATTCAATTAGCTCATTTGTTTTTAGTGCTAAATAGTATTCCATTGTCTTGACTATTTATCCATTCACCTAGAGAAGGCCTCCTTGGTTGCTTCTAAGTTTTGGACACTATGAATAAATCTCCTGTAACATTCACGTGCAGGTTTTTGTATGGGCATATTTTCAGTTTATTTGGGTAAATACAAAGAAGCATGACTGCTGAATCATCTGTTAAAGTACTTAGTTTCATAGGAAACTGCCAAACTGTCCAAAGTGGCTGCACTATTCTGCGTTCCCACCAGCAGTGAATGGGAGTTGTTTTTACACATCCTCACCGACATCTGGTGTTGTCAGTGTTTGGGATTTTAGACACCCTAATAGGTATGTAACGGTATGTGATTTGAGCATCTTTTCATATGCTTATTTAACATATGTATATATTCTTTGGTAGTGTGCCTGTTCGGATCTTATGCCCATTTTTAAACCAAGTTTTTGTTTCCTTATTGTTTAATGTTCAAGAGTTCTTAGTAAATTTTTTATAACAGTCCTTTATCAGATATATCCTCTGCAAACATTTTTCCCAGTCTGTGTCCTGTCTTTTCTTACTCTTTTTAAAGTTTCATGCAATAAAATGCACTTTTTGGTATATATTTGTAAGTTCTGACAAGTGCACAGAATTATGGAACAAACAGTAAAGAGACAGAAGTTTGACATATGGTCCCCATATGTTCCTTCATAGTGGCACTCTGTTGGCAATCTCCTACTACTAATCCTAACCCTGGCAACCACTTGTCTTGAAATTGACAGTCAACAGTAAACACATTTAGGTATTGTATCAGATCACAGTGTTTAGAAACATAGTTAACAGGTTTTAACTAAATGTTTCCATTGCTTGGGTTGTCACATAGCTTATAGTCAAAAATTAAGAAACTATGGTAGACCTGAGAAGTGTAGCTCAGTGGGTTGGACATGTTCTTGCAAACTGAAAGGTCACTGGTTCTATTTCCCGTCGGTTTGATTCCTGGTCAGGACACTTGCTTGGGTTGCAGGCAGAGTCCCTGGTTGGGGGTTGGGGGTTGGGGGTTGGGGGTTGGGGGTTGGGGGTTGGGGGTTGGGGTTAGGGTGGGGATCCTTAAAAAGAAAAACAAACCCTGACCAGCTAGCTCAGTTAGTTTGACATCATCCCACAGTTCAATTCCTGATGGGTACATGCCTGGGTTGCAGATTCAGTCACCCGTAGAGCATGTGTGAGAGAGGCAAAATGCTTCTCTCCCTCTTTCTCCTTCCCTTCTCCCTCCTCTAAAAATAAACAAATAAAATCATCTATTAAAATAGAAAAATGTAGCTTATAAAGCACAAAGCCATCACTTGCACATGCTATGCTTCACTTCCTGCCCAGCACCCCTTGTTCTCCATTTAGTTCTAAGTGGTCTCGTCAAGCAGGAGGAGATAACTTGAGGAGATAACTTGAGGAGATAACTTCAGGGTCATGAGGAGAATTTCAGTTTATTTTGCAGAAGAAATAAATGCCTTTTTAAGAAAGTTGCAAACAGCTGCTGACACCCAGAAGTCTGGTGGCACAAAATGTTATCTGGAATAAAGAAACAGACTGAAACGTACCCCTCCCCTTATCCCCTAGCCTCCTAAAAAACTCCCTCCTTTTGCTTCTAGGAGGAACATGGATATGAGAGATCCTCTTTGGGCTTCTCCATTTAACCAAATCAAATAAACCTTGTTCTATCTCCAAGCAGCAGTGTCTCAGTGTTTGGCTTATTAGCATATCAGGTATATGAACCTGAATTTTGGGAGGTGGTTTGGTAACAATCTATTTCCCATCATTCTACCTTTTTTTTCCCCAGAATATCATATAAAAAAAATAATACATTGTGTAGCCTTTTCAGTCTGGTATTTCTCACTGAGCTTAACAGTTTTGAGATTCATTCATGTTATTGCAAGTAGCAAGAATCTTTTTAGCTGAATTCTATGAATGTCAGTTTGTTTATTCATTCACCAATTCAGGAACATTTACATTTTTTGCGGTGCTTGGCAATTTGAAAAAAACCTGTCATAAACATTTGTGTGTAGTTTGTGTGTGATCATGTGTTTTCATTTTTCTTGGATAAGTAGCTAGTATTGAAACTGCTGGATTACATAAGTTTATGTTTTACTTTAATGGGAAACTGTGTAACTGTTTCCAAAGTGGTGTACTATTTTTCATTCCCACCAGCAATATATGAAAGTTTCAGTCACCTGCTTCATTAATACTCGGTATTGCCAGTTAGGGACAGGGAAGGGTTGTTTTGGTTTTTCAGTCATTCTAACCAGTGAAAGTAGTATCTCGTTGTGGTTTTAACTTGCATTTAACTAATGATGTAGACCATGTTTTCAAGTGCTTATTTGCCACCAATATATTTTCTCCAGTAAAGCTGTTCAAATCTTTTACTTTTTTATTGGGTTATTTTCTTTTTTATTTTTTAATCCTCACCTGAGGATCTTTTTTTAAATTGATTTTAGAGAGAAAGGGAGAGAAGGGGATAGGGGAGATAGAAACATTGATGTGAGAGAAAAATGTCGATAGGCTATGTCCCATAAGTGACCCAACCAAGGATTGAACCTGCAACCTAGGAGTGAATACTGACCAGCAACCTAGGAGTGAACACTGACCAGTAATTGCACCCACAACCCTTTGGTATATGAGATGACACTCCAACCACCAAGACACACCATCAGACCTATTAGACAAAGAGAGGGAAACATCAATGTGAACAACAAACACTGATCAGTTGCCTCTTGCATGGTCCCCAACTGGGGACTTGGGTCACATCCCAGGCATGTACCCTGACTGGGAATCGAACCAGGAACCTTTCTGCTCACAGGCCAGTGCTCAATCCACTGAGCCACATCAGTCAGGGCTGGGTTGTTTTCTTGTTGATAAATCTTGAGAGTTCTTTCTATACAAATCCTTTGTGAGATAGGTGATTTGCAAATATTTTCTGTCTGCCACACTTCATTATCTTCTTAGAAGAGAATTTCTTTTTTTTTTTTTTCAGCTCTCACTCAAGGATCTAATTTATTGATTTGAAAGAGAGAGAAGAGAGAAACACAGGTCTGGTTGTTTCCCTGAACAGACCCCAAATGGGGGTCAAACCTGTAACCTAGGTATGTGCCGTGACTGGGAATCAAACCTGAAAGTTTTTGGTGTGCAAGATGATGCTCCAACCATCTGAGCCACCCAGCCAAGGTTTCATAGTATCCTTCAAAGAGCAGAAGCTTTTAACTACAATGAAACCTTATTTATCAATTTATTTTGTTTTTAATCTTATCTAAGAAATCCTTATCTAAGTCCTTATCTAAAAATCCTTTGTAAGCCAAGGTTACAAAGATTCTCCTGTGTTTTCTGACAATTTTATTTTTACATTTTACATTTATATCTATGACCTATTGAGTTTATTTCTACATTAGTTATTAGGGATAGGTTAAGATTCTCTCCTTTTTTCCTCATATAATGTCCAATTGTTCTAACACCATTATGCTAGAAGGAAGGACTATTTTTTCAACTAACTTGCTTTTTACCTTTGTTAAAATCAAGTGACTATATTTTGTCCAGACTTACCTTAGAATCTTGATTACTATAACTTTCTTTAAAAGATTTATTTATTTTTAGAGAGAGGGGAAGGGAGGGAGAAAGAAAGGAAAACATCAGTGTGTGGTTGTCACTCGCACTCCCCCTACTGGGGACCTGGCCTGCAACCCAGGCATCTACCCTGACTGGGAATCAAACCAGTGACCCTTTGGTTCAAAAGCCAGCACTCAATCCACAGAGCCACAGCAGCCAGGGCTTGATTACTATAGCTTTACAGAATGTCTTGATATCAGCTAGACTTCAGATCAGATTCTCCAACTATGTTGTTGTTTATCAAAAGTGATTTAGCAATTTGCTTACCATTCCGTAATATCAAAAAGCAGCTTATCATTCACTATCTACAAAAAATATTGCTGGACTTCTGATCTGGGTAAATCAGTACGAGGAAAAATTACATCTTAACTATACTGAGTCTTCAAATCATGAGGAGGTAATTTTCTGTAATTATTTAGGCTTTCTTTGATTTTTTTCCATCAGCGTTTTATGGTTTTCAGCACATAAATCCTGTGTGTGTGTGTGTGTGTGTGTGTGTGTGTGTGTGTGTTCAGATTTATGCCTTTTTGGGGGGTGCTATTTAATTGTTACTATTTTTTTTAACTGATTTCTATTTCCAGTTGTTCACTGCTAGTATAAAGACACAATTTTTTACATTGCCCAAAGATCCTGCAATCTTGTTATAAGGTCACTAGTTTTAGAAACTTTCTTGTAGATTCCTTGAAGTTTTCTGCATAGACAATCATGCCATCCACAGATAGGAGCAATTTTCTTTACTTATGTTCTAAAAGCCCTTTTATTTCTTTTTCTTGCCTTACTATGGTTCTCAACCTTAGAGAAAGTATGTAGTCCCTCACATACAATACTATTATACATGACATGAGTTATAGATATTTGCAGATGACCTTTATCAGGCCAAAAAAAAAAAATCTCTTCTTTTCCAAGTATGTAAGAATTTTTATTGTGAAGCATGAAGAACTTTGTCAACACAATTTGAATTTGAGATATTTAATGATTTGATACATTAAAAACTCAATTTGAAACACTGTAAAATTTCACTTACTCAGAAGTCAGAATTCAGTTTTGTTCTTAAGAAAATAATTTCCAGCCTTGACCGGATGGTTCAGTTCATTGGAACATGGTCCCTTACACCAAAAGGTTGCTGATCCAATCCCTGGTTAGAGCACATACCTGGGTTGTGGGTTTGATCCCCATTGGGGCACATAGGGGAGGCAACAGATCAATGTTTCTTTCATGTTAATGTTTATGTCATTCCCCACCACTTTCTCTCAAGTGGCAATTTAAAGAAAAAATTTTTTTCTTCCATTCAAGGATATAGTTAATATATGTATAATCTTTCTAAAGTAATAGGGGTTCTACTCAATCTTCTTTAATGACTAGACAGTAATAATTTATAAATGACAAAAATATAAATTCAGTTGTTTATTCTATGTTGAATTAAGTTTTCAACCAAAAACCTGGGATAGTTTTTACCTGAAAATTCTGTAACACTGAAAGCCAACATGAATGTGAGAAACGGAGAATTCAATCCAATATTTCTAGTGAACTAACATCAGCTTCATCATTACGTTATCATAAATAAATAAATAAGGCACAAGTTAAATATCTGAGTCTATTTGAAATACATTTTATTTATTTATTTGTAGCTTTACCTGAGGACAATTCCATTTGCTTTTTTTCAGAGAGAGGAAAGGAGAGAGTAGTGAAGAGAAACATCATGAGAGATACATTAATCGGTTGCCTCCATAGGCACCCAGATTGGGGATATGAGCCTGGAGGGGATTGTATGTGTTTGGACCGGGGTCACACACACATGTGCCCAGACAAGATATAAAACCCACAACCTCTGCTTGTGCCTGACTGGAGGTGAACCACAACCTTTCAGTTACAGGACGATGTTCCAACCACTGAGTCACACCAGTCAGGGCTAAAATACTTTTAACCGAAATTAATTTAAATGTGAAATAAAAAACAACTCTTGAAAAAAGTTATCCTTTCACATGTGCTTAAGCAATACTTTCTACTCCCAAACTGGAATCTACTAATAATTTAGAAGCCCCTGGAGGTTGGTGGTATCAGTACATGGGGAATACTCTACACATTGAGAACTTTTAATGCCAAAGGCTCTATTGGCTACAATCTCTGGAACAAGGTTATACCTACCAAGCAGACATAATTGTACTTTTTAATCCATGAGAATTAAACAATTTAGTTAGTTCTCTAGAGCTAGAGGATAGAAAATACAGACAAAACAAGTTAACAAAACAACTGCATACACAAACGTACATATATAAGGTTCCAGAAGACACCTAGCTTAGAAATGTCAGTAAGTTAATGCAATAAGTGAGCCCTGGCTGGTGTGGCTCAGTGGACTAAGTGCATGCCTGTGAACCAAAGGGTCACAGGGGTTTGATTCCCAGTCAGGGCAGATGCCTGGGTTGCAGGTCAGGTCCCCAGTAGGGGGTGCACAAGAGACAACCGCACACTGATATTTCACTCCCTCTCTTTCTCCTTCCCTTCCCATCTTAGAAAATAAATAAAATCTTTTTAAACAAAAGTTAATGCAATGAAAAGAAAAAGGCAGGGGAGAACTAGCCTGGATTATGAGACCAAGAAGACAGTAACAAACCTTGAAATCTCAGGTGATTTTTTATCCACACCTGGGGATATGTTTACTGATTATTTGGGGGGCTGGGGGAAAGAAACATTGACGGGTTATTTCCATATGTGATCCAACCAGAGATTGAACCCACACTTAGGTATGTGCCCTGACCGGGAAGCAAATCTGCTACCCATATGGTACACAGGACAATGCTCCAACTGACTAAGACACCTGGCCAGGGCTGCAATCTTGACAGTTGTTTTCTGGGGGGTTTGTTGTTGTTGTTTACAACAAGAGTTAACAAGGATGTAGAGAAAGGGGAAACCTTGTGCACTCCTGGTGGGACTAAAAACTGGTGCAACCACTATGGAAAACAATTTAGAGGTTAAAAAGTAAAAGTTGAACTACCGAAAAACCAGCCAAGATGGAGGTGTACATAGAAAGCCTTCGCTTCCTCACACAACCTAAAGGAGGATAACAACCAATCTAAACACAATAAATAACCAGAAGTGCCAGAAAATCAAACTGCATGGAACACCAACAATGAATGAATTAAAGAAACTTTCAACCAGACCAGCAGGAAGGAGGAGGACAGCCGGGTGGACAGAAAAGACCCACAGCAAGGTGATGGAGTGCACAGGCAGGGGCTGGCTGAGAGAACCCAGGGCAAGGTGGGGGACCACTCCGGCAGGGATGGTTGAACAGGAAACTGAGACTCAGAGCTGACTGTGGACTATGGCAGGGGTTGCCACCGTGGGAGAACTTCCCAGTCTCACGTGAAAGTTAGTTGGAAAGTAGGGCTAGAGCCAAGCAAGCAAGCTGCATTGTTCCCTCTTTGACCCTGCCCCCACAGACAGCGCCACAAGGCAGGAAAGAGGGTTACCCTGCCCTAGTAAATACCGAAGGCCCCGCCCCCTTACAACTTAACAGATGTGTCCAGACAAAGTAATATGGCCCAAACGAAAGAACAGAGCAAAACTTCAGAAAGAGAGCTAAGCAATGAGGAGATAGCCAACATATCTGATGAAGATTTCAAAACTCTGGTAAGCAAAATGCTCACAGAACTGATTGAGCTTGGTCGCAAAATGAAAGATACGCAAAGTGAAATAAAGCAAAATATTCAGGGAACCAACAGAGACAGGAAGGAAACCAGGACTCAAAGCAATGATTTGGAACAAAAGGAAAAAATAAACATCCAATGGGAACAGCATGAAGAAACAAGAATTCAAAAAAAAAAAAAAAAGAGGCTTAGGAACTTCTTGGACAAATTTAAACGTTACAATATCTGAATTACAGGGGTGCCAGAAGGAGAAGAATAAAAGCAAGACATTGAAAACTTACTTAACAAATATTGAAGGAAAAATTCCCTGATTTGGCAAAGGAAATAGACTTCCAGGAAGCCAAGGAAGCCCAGAGAGTCCCAAAGAAGTTAGACCCAAAGAGGAACACACCAAGGCACATCATCAAGTTACCCAAGATTAAAGATAAAGAATCTTAAAAGCAGCAAGACAAATGGAGACAGTTACCTACAAATGAGTGTCCATAAGGCTATCAGCTGATTTCTCAAAAAGAAACCTTATAGTCAAGAACGAACTGGAAAGAAGTATTTGAAGTCATGAAAAGGCAAGGACCTACATCCAAGATTACTCTATCCAGCAAAGCTATCATTTAGAATGGAAGGGCAGATAAAGTGCTTCCCAGATAAGGTCAAGTTAAAGGAGTTCATCATCACCAAGCCATTATTATATGAAATGTTAAAGGGACTTACCTAAGAAAAAGAAGATCAAAAACTAAGAACAGTAAAATGACAACAAAGCCACAACTATCAACAACTGAACCTAAAAAAAAGAAAAACAATGAAAACAAAAACTAAGCAAACTAGAACAGAAACAAAATCAGACAAATGGACATCACAGGGAGGGTTTTCAGGAAAGGGTGGAGGGGAGGAATGGGGGGAAGTACAGGGAGTAAAAAGCATAATTGGTAGGTATAAAATAGATGGGAAGAGGTTAAGAATGGTATAGGAAACAGAATTCAAAGAACTTGTATGTGCAACCCATGGGCATGAACTATAAAGAAGGAGAATGCTGAAGGGTTGGGGGGTGCAAGGCATAGGGGCAATAAAAGGGGAAAAAGTAGGAAAACTGTATTAGCATAATCAATAAAACATATTTTTTAAAAAAGTAGAACTACCATATAATCCTGCAATTCCACTTTTGTTAAAATGAAAACAGTAGCTCAAGAAGATATATGTTCATTGCAGCACTATTTTTTTAAAGACTTTATTTATTTTTAGAGAGAAGGGGAGGGAGAAAGATAGGGAAAGAAACATCAGTGTGTGGTTGCCTCTGGAGCGCCCCCTACTGGAGACCTGGCCCACAACTGAGGCACGGGCCCTGACTGGAAATCAAACCCACAACCCTCTGGTTTGCAGGCCAGCACGCAATCCATTGAGCCACACCAGCCAGGGCTCATTGCAGCATTATTTATAGTAGCCAAGATATGGAAACAGTCTATCAATGGTTCAATGGCTAAAGAAAATATGGTATGCACACCACACACACACACACAATATTAAAAAAGATTTTTCCATAAACAAGGAAATCTTGCATTATTTACAACATGAACAAACCTTGAGCACATTATGCTAAGTGAAATACATCAGAGAAAGACCAATGCTCTACAATATCATATATACAAAATCTAAAAAGAGCAAACAGCCCTGGCTGCTGTGGCTCAGTGGACTAAATGCTGGCCTGGAAACCTAAAGGTTTCCAGTTCAATCCCAGTCAGGGCACATGCCTTGGTTGTGGACTGGGTCCCCAGTTGGGGGCGTGCGAAAGGCAACTGATCAGTGTGGGAGAGCCCACACTGATGTTTCTCTTCCTCTTTTTCTTCCTCCCTTCTTCTTTCTCTAGAATAAATAAATAAAATCTTTAAAAAAAAAAAACCACACAAGCTCACTGATACAGAGGCACAGAGCAGGGGTGTAAGGGGAAGTGTGGGGGACATGAGTAAAGGGAATTTAAAAGGTATAAACTTCTAGTTATAAGATAAGTAAGTCATGGGGATGTAACGTACAACACGATGTCTATAGTTAGTAATACTCTACTGTGCATTTGAAAGTTCCTAAGGGAGAGGATCTTAAAAGTTCTCATCACAAGAAAAAAACTTTTTAACTATGTAATATGACTGACATAAACTACACTTATTCTAGTGATCATTTCACAATGTATACAAATACTAAATCATTGTGTTGTACACTTGATATTATATGTCAATTATACCTCAATTTTTAAAATTAGTGCAAAACAAGTTACAAATTTCTGAATTTATACAGTTCAATTAAGCTTGGTAAGTACAATCTACCTTGTTACATTATACAAATAGCACAGATATTAATACTAATCATTGCTAATTGTCTTATGTGGTAACCTTATAGTTATTTAAGAAAATCTCTTTATTCCTACAGATAATAAACACTAAAGTTTTTAGAAGTCTGCATCTTTCAGAGTTCAAAAACAAATGAATGAATAAGTGAAAAGCACGCTGCACATCAGGAGTGTCAAACTCATTTTCACCAGGGGCACATCAGCCTTGTGGTCGCCTTCAAAGGGCCAAATGTAATTTTAGGACTGTATAAATGTAACTACTCCTTAACTAGAGGCAGGGAGCTCAGCGCTGCCACTGGGTAGAAACAGGGTGTCAGGCTGGATAAAACAAGGTGGAGGGCCGGATTCGGCGCACAGGCCTTGTGTTTGCCACCTGTGCTGTACATAATTTACTTTCTAATGACTATCAGAAGGCACTTCAAAATTCTGTTTTACCTCAGTGTTGCACTACTATGGACATTTACAATCACATATTATATATACTGTGAGCCGAATTTGTATTGCCTATTCATAATTTGCATGTTTTAAAGAACTTGCCCACTATGAAAACAACACACTGTTAAGATAGAATACCTAGGGAAAGAGTCTGAGAACACAAAGGGAAAAGGGAAGAAGAAAATATGCCACAATTAGTTAACTATCTGCAATTGTGGATTACATGTCAAGTTTCACTTTCATGCCCTAATAATTACAGGTTTAAAGTTTTCCATATTAAAAACTCTGCAAATTTTTTTAAACAACTTCCTAGTGTTCCACTAAGTATAACATGATTTATTTAAATGTCCCATTGTTGGACATAAGAATTGTTTTAAAATATATACTACTAAAATCCAAATTGCACTCATCTTTGTGCACAATGCTTTTTCCTCAGAACCACTTATATCCATCACAACAAGAGGAATTACTGAAGTCAAATAAGCCTTGCTACTTCAGGTTTAAAAAAATCATTTTTACTTGGCTGTTTCTATTGTTTTAACCTTCTTGATTATTAGTAAGGTTGAACACTTTTTTCCCCACGTTGTCAACCAATTTTATTCCCACTCCTAGGTACACTCTCTTTCCACCTCTTATGTATCTTGCTTTGGAAATAAATCTACATTTAGGTCTTTGTCGTTTGCCTTCCATACGAGCAGATTCAGGGAAAAAACTTCCCTACATTTATAATTGTTTGAACTTTGAATTTAAAAGCATATGTCTTATATTCCTGGAGTTAACAACAATAAAAAAAAAATACCTTAATAAGAAAAACACGGTTTCCCTGTGCTCAAACAACAATGGATCCTCCTTATTCAAAGATTCCACATTTGCTAATTTGTCTACTCACTAAATTTGATCTGTAGCCCCAAATCAATACTTGCAGTCTTTGGCGGTAATTTGTAGACATGCAGAGAGCAGCAAAAAATTTCAATCACCGAGAGCTCATTCCCAGCTAAGGCCTAATCAGGTGGTGCTCTGCCTTCTTGTTTCCTCTCTCATACTTATGTAAACAAGTGTCCTTTTGCAGGTTATTGAATGTCATGTTACTGACACGTTTGTGCTTTTTACTGATGATTTCACTGCTTAAAATGGTACCCAAATGTGCTAAAGTGCTGTCTTTTGTTCCTAAGCACAAGAAGGCTTTGGAGTGCCTTATGAAAACCATATGGTTAGAAGGCATAGTTCAGGCATTAGTTCAGGCAGGAGCTGTTAACGACTGCTGTTAGCCACTGAGTTCAAAGTTAATCAATAATACACATTAAATAAAGTCTCTTTAAACAGAAACATACAAAATACAAGGTTATGTTTTGATTGGCTTAGGCAAGTTTGGTCACCGGAGGCTCCCAGGAATCTAACCCCGTGTTCACCCTAGGAGCAACAGCTGAGTATTTGCTAGTTCAGTGTTTGCAGCAACTTCACAGAACATAACTACCATGAAGAATAAGGATCACCTGGGTTTGGCAGCACTAACTATTCACAAGAAAAACAATAAAACTGGATGACACACACTATGTAAGATTATTCTCATTCTCTCGTTTTAAATTTCCTTCAACAGCAGAACCCCTTCTTAAACTCACATCTAAAAAGTAAATTCAAGATACACAGCAAAGCTGTACCACCACCCTAATGCTATCCATAACTCCTCAACAGAGTCCCTAAGCATTGGAGGGATGGACACAATATCATCAGAGTGCCAAGTACAATGAACCTGGGAAGCTAGGGCTCTCTATAAAGAGTCTTCCTTCCCTACCTTGAAGAAATTTTTGACATTCTGGGTCTTTGCTCCATCTTTAAAATGAAGGACCAGTATTAAGGACTATTATTATCACCCAATAGTTATCATTTGTAAAACACATAATGACTATGACTTATAATCTTCTATTCGACATTCAAGAAAACTACTGTTATTTTTAAACCACATTACAACTGGAAGTTATTTCCAGAAAGTACCTTTCTTTTTTTTTTTTTTAATTCTTGATTTTATTGATTATGCAACTACAGTTGGCTCATTTTCCCCCCTCACTCCCCACCACCCTGCCCATCCCCTCCCACCCTCATTCCCTTTAGTTCATGTCCATGTGTCATAAGTTCTCTAGTGTCTACATGTCCCATACTATTCCTATCCTCCCCCTGTCTATTTTCTACCTACTGTCTATGCTACTTATTCTCTATATCTTTTCCCCCTTCCTTCCTCCTCCTACTTCCCTGTTGCTAACCCTCCATTTGATGACTTTTTTTTTTTTTACTGTTCATATTTTTAATCTTCTTTTTCTTATGTAAGTCCCTTTAACATTTCATATAGTAAGGGCTTGGTGATGATGAACTCTTTTAACTTGGCCTTGTCTGAGAAGCACTTTATCTGCCCTTCTATTCTAAATGAAAGCTTTGCTGGATAGAGCAATCTGGGATGTAGGCCCTTGCTTTTCATGACTTGGAATACTTCTTGCCAGCCCCTTCTTGCCTGTAAGGTCTCTTTTGAGAAATCAGCTGACAGTCTGATGGGAACTCCT